>JAGFPH010004621.1:97600-114845 GCA_018207615.1 Philaenus spumarius | reverse complement strand
GGTGGAGATGGTTCGTTAAATAAACAGGCGATATTTCGTGTAACCGGTTTATTACACAAAAGTTACTCTTTTATCTTCTGGCCCAAACTTACAATTAAACTTAAAGAAGGTAAAGGCAAGCGAGTCCACCTCAAGACGGCTCCACTAAAAATGTGGATGCAAATAGTTCACATACTTTATAATACCAGGACAGACTTTGTGCTTCACTTTAAGTTCTTCTTTACTCAAAATAAAGTGTCACACTTAATCACAGAGTAAAGAAACTACACCCAGACCGCTATAACAGATACCACTAAAAGAGCAACCAGTGACCACTATAACAAAGACAGTTAAAACAGTGAGCACTGTAACATAGACAATTAAAACAGCGATTACTTTAACAGAAGTAATTTAACAGCGACAGCTATAACAGAGGCCACTAAATAGCGACAACTATAATAGAGGCCACTGAACAGCGACCACTATAACAGAGGCCAATAAAACAACGACCACTATAATTTATTTTATATTATCACAATTTATTGATTATTCGTTAGTTCTAAGTTTATAGATTTATCTGTTTTTTTTTATTTCCTTAGTAACTAATTTTAATATTTGAAATAGTTTTATTTGCATTGTTAGGCTAATTATTTTTGAATGTAAAATAAGAGGTTGTTTTCTTTATGGTGTGTTTGTTTCGTTTGTTACGTTTAAAATCATTGTATAGCCTACTCCATACCACACGCGGTCGATGATGACCAAACCGGATTTTTGCCTATAAAAATTAAAGTTTACAAATATATTTCGTAAAATTTCATTGCTTAATTCATTCGAGAGTGAAACACAAAACTAAATATGGATAGTTTTTGTATACCTTAGTCAAAATCACTAACACTTATAGTAGGATATTCAATAAAATTATTGTGAAGAATAAATGTTGGTTTCATTGGATTGTTGAATTTGGTGCAGCGCATTTTTCATTTTATTTTGAAAATGTACTTTATAGAAAATTGAATTAAATTAGGCCTACTGAAAATGATATACTGGACTTTAGTCGTTTTTTTCACGTGTCTTAAAGAAACTGTTAATTTCTCTAAAAATATGATTTTTTTATGAGAACAAAGTTGTGTAGCGTAAAATTTCGTGTAAGACAATATTTTTATAAATTCAAAATTTCTTTGCTTTAGAACTTACGTAATGTTAAAAAACATCGCTATTTACCTCATCCGCACCAGCTATATTATAGATAAGGGCCAATAAGAGGTAATAGTTTCATTTATTTATAATCCCCGGAGGGGGATTGGTAGACTTTTCTACAATGTTTATGTTAAAAAGAACCTGTTGGCAAAAAATCTCACCTGGCTGTATTAATTATGATGAAAATGTTATTATACCTGTACCTGTACTATAATGACATTATTTGTCATGATTTATGAAGCAGTGTTGTAAGTGGAACAGATTTTTTGGCAACGAAATAGCCATTATATTGATGAATGTCATGTCAGCCAGTAGAGAGTTAAATGGTTCCAAGTACAGTAATACAAGTAATACACGCGTAGAACAGAAGAGGCTATTAGACGAGCCTTGGGGAACAACGGTAAGTTTCAACTGTTATTAGGCGCGGGAGGGAGGGGGGCTGCCGATGAAACGCGAGAAAATGCTCTGCTAGTAAACTAGAAAACAAAATATTTGTTTAAATAATTAAAAGACCACTCTTTATACATTTGCTCGTGATGACGCAATTAACTAGACAACTAAGTACAGCACAAATATAAAATAAATATTGTTCTGATAAACTTAAAACCAACACGACAAAAACGGATTTTTGGCGGTCCAATCGTTATTTTCCGAAAACTTCCTGTCAACTATTTAAAGGATGTATGTACAACTATATGTAATTCAATAATTCAGCTGAATTGCTGATGTGAGTTGAGCGAAAACAAGTTTATATGTTTTACGATTTCAAGCAAGTATTTGGGAAATCGGTCTACTCAAGATGGCACTGAATAGCTGCCTCCGGGAATGAAAAATAGCGCTAGACTGCGCTTTGCAAGTTGCAACTCGACCTTGCGGTCTCGGTTCGCTTCGCTCAGAGCGGACAAAAAGCGAGTTGGCATCCCCCGGCGGTCGGCCTACGGTAAAATCACCCTCGTGTATTTGAAGCGGGTACTTTTATGGTATTTTACGTTTTGATAGAACTCTGGGGAGCCAGACGGGCTATAAGGTCGTGTGCAGAATAATATCCTATATTCAATTGTTTAGATAAAACAACGAAAACATTTCATTAAAGTACGAACAATTTAAAAACATTATTATTTCCTGTGAAAAAACGTGCTTCTAGTAGTTGGATTTCTTTGCTAACAAACTCGTCTGAGTGACTTTGAAAAAAATCTTGCAATTTGGATCAAATCGGACGTAAAATGCGGCCGTAAGAGAGCGAACATGTATATGTACACAATTTTTAATGATCGGTGCTCATTGCCCCCCCCTCCCCCCCCGACCGTGGGTCTCACCATAAGAGTCACTGATGCAGTAGCTCATCTTTCCTATAGAAATTCGCTAGTAATGATCGTTCAGTTTGGATAACTCCGTGAGCCAGTCTGTTTCAATTTGTTTTGAGTTACCATGACAACACTATTGAATGGATAGGATGTTGACGTCATTTTAATCTCGACCTCCTATAAAAGATTATCTCGATTGTTAACTATCGACGCAACAATTTAGACAAAACACACGAGTTAATCCGTCAATCGTCTGGATATCACGCTATAAATGTACCAAGGCCTTCTAAATATATTTTATCAGATTAGCGATGGTTGTTTTGTTTTAATGCGTTTAATTGGCCGTAGAAAATACCTTCTGGATCACCTCACCGAATGTAGAATGTATAACTTTTCAACGATGTTAAGAATAGACATCTCGGAAGATTGTATAGCATAGGCTTTAAAAACGAGGTTATGCTAAAAGATTCTTTTAATACAAATTTAACGCGTCTGATAGCCCATGGTTAAAGCCTTTGTAAATTAGCTTTATGCGGCTGTTGTAGATTGTACCAACATCGTAAAAAAAACGTAAATTGACGAAGCATTTGACCAATACAAAATTTATAGCAACTGGTTTGTTATTCGTCAGCCAAGGACGTCGGTCAGGATTCATTAACATGTTTTAATACGAACCCGTATTATCTTAGTTTTGTAGGAGATAATGTTATTTGTAAACAATATTCTGATAACATTTTTTGGTAAGATGTTTAGTTTGCCGAGGCTAGAGCTCGGCAGGAGTGAACAAATATTTCTGAGTTGACCGCAGCGCTCCAAGTGACAGAACTGTACACTACTAGCATTGAGTTTGTGTGCGTTTCATTCTTCCGTTATCAAATTTAGGACAGCTTCATATAAAGGCGGAAACTAGAGGGTTACAGAAATGCGCATGTGAGTATGTCATTAAGCACAACTTTCTCTCTCTCACACACTCAAAATTAACGGATATATTCTTTTTCTAGTATTTATCCGCGAGAAACAAGTTGATGTGATAAATTTAATTAAATTTAGATAGAGGTAATTCAATTTCGAATGTGGTGAGCTTATTACATTTTTTACGTTTATTATGCATTATTCAATATGACAAAGAATCGCAAACTTTGTATTTGAGTTAAGTCAAAGAACAAATTTAATTAACAAAAAATTAAAAAACACTAAAATATATTCACATTTGGACTGACCTAACCTTTAAAATGACACATTCAGAATAATTGTCTGATCATTATTACTCCAGTAGTCTTGTTACGCGTTTAACATTGCTCTTATGGGAGTTGAATTCAAGATGGTGGCTGGGTATGTTGAGGATCCTGTTTGAGAATTCTCATCCTCGGAAATATTAAAAACACTTAATGTAAAATCACATCATCACATCCTTTTTGCAATTTTTGAAGTTTTTAGTAAGTGAAGCACTCTGTGAGCTATATGTGAGCATGTCCAGCCGGGTATCTACGCGTATACTCCGTTTAAGCACAGAGGATACAAGTAATACTTACTCTGTATATAGGATATACTGTATATAGGAGTATACTTACTCTATATATACTCTGGATATAGGTATTACTTACTCTATATATACTCTGGATATAGGTATTACTTACTCTGTGGTTTAAGACGTCTGGCTAAGTCGACCGACCGTAATTAAACAAGCCAGCAGGACCCGGCCGCCTCGCCTGTTTGGTTCATTAGTATTTTAATTAGTTTTTTTGCCAACATATCACATTCTATCTAATATGTTTTAAATCTACTGTGTAGTACTAAAAAAAAAACGTTTGAAACACATGTTTTAACCATACATCTATATATTAATAGGCAAGCACAAAACGTGTCGTCCTTTTTTCTCAGCTTGTGTGCATCGTAGGAGAAATTCGCGCATACCGTTAGAAAGGTAGTGTCCTGTAGATGAGCAGAATCCCACTATAATTTACATCGGTCCTCAGGGATACGTCCCAGTGGCCCTCAAAGTTTCAATGTTAATCTTATGGAAGGTCAATCTTAAGGAAGAAGAAGAAAGATTTCTTTTGATTTTATCAGGGGCACAAAAAACAGCTGTTAGTATGAAAAGCTTAAAACAGCTGATTTTGATCAACACCTGATTTGGATCAAAAACTGAAAATAATTTTAGGTTAGGTAAATCAAGCAATAGCAATAGCGAAGCATTGCAGGGTCCACTAGTTTTCATTATTAGCGAATGTGCATAGGAAAGATTAGATATTGCAGCGACTCTTATGGTAAGACCCATGGTCGGTAGAGGTCAATAGCATCAATCATGATTTCCAGCAACGTTTTATCTAACAAATTAATGTAGGAGATTATTCCGCACATTTTGTATTTTTAAACGACCTTATAGCCCGTCTGGCTCCACAATCGATCAAAACGTAAAATTCTTCCCATGAAGTGCACGGATAAAATCCACGTGGGAGAAGAACAAAGCAGCGGCGGGAACCGGGGCTGAAGTGCACAACAATTTCTATGAATATATTTCGTACACGGAGGCATATATTCAGCGCCTTAGTGAGTAGACCAATTTTCCAAATAGTTGGTTGAAACATTAAAACACAGGCCTATACTTAATTTTGGAAATTCACTCAACTCACGTCAGTGGTTCGGCTGCGAGATGGAATTATTTTTTAAGTAGATTTAAAAAATATTAGAACGAATGCAATTTTGGCAAATTAGAAAAATACTTTAAAAACTAATGAACCGGAAGAATAAACTAGCTTGCCGGGTTTATTTTGGTCGGTCGATCTTAAACGAATTATAACAGAGAATAATCAGGTTCATATTTAATTTAAGTTATAAGTAAAATGTTTTTAAAACTCCTTTGATTACTACAGCATTCCAGTTTTACGACGGCTTCTACTCGTAGTAGATCTTTTTTTTTTAAATATTTAGCCGATGTCTTCCAGACAAACGAATATGTTAATAATTTAATCTTACAACGTTAACAAAATACATTTAGAAAATACTAGAATTTTAGTCGATTGTAATTAATATCCTCACACATAACTTACAACTCATCATAGGTTTTAAACTAATCATATGAAGTATTGGAAGTATTTTCGAAGAAAAAGAAATTCCTAGCCGTAAAACTTATTTTCAGAAACGATGCTGTTATGACGACGAATAACTTGGAGAGAAAGGCCACTTTATAGCATTTAAAAGATAAAACTGCTGAAACTACTCTATTTGAGTGAAAGTTGGATTGTGAACGAAAAGTTGTAGAAAACATTTGGCGATCTTTTTATCGGGTTTGGATTTTATTGCGATTATTTGTAATTTGTTATCTACTGGAGACATTGTAGACTAACTGTATTAATAAAACATCTAAATTGTAATAGATAATAGGCTAAAACAGTTTCAAGAGTACCACACCTCTGAGGATAATGACTGTAAGACATAGAAATTTACATAATCAACTCTTATAAAAGCGAGTGTTAGTCCGCGATAACAATATAATATAACAGCTGATGTCCCCCATCACCTGCAATGCAAGCGTGGATTAAACTTTGGTTTATGTTTACAACTTCAATCAATAATATAACAACAATTGTTACATTCAGTTTTAATCCTACTGCCTGGATCACTTATTTAATTTAATTAATTAATTTTTCATTACCTTCAGTGGTCCTGTTTTGGTCAATTCTAGACTGACCTCAGTTTCAGCCCCAAAGGGCTATTTTCAAAGTCTTGCTGTTACACTTATTAACACACATCACTACATTGTTCACACTAATAACACTGAACACATTTTTAGTCCTGTCTAGAATTTACGAAAGCAGGACCATTGAAGGTAATGAAAAATTAATGTATATTTAACAATAAAAACTTTTTGATCAGGTTTTGGGAGAACAGGCGGGATATAATATCATATAAATTAAAAAGTAAATGTGTGCGGTCGTGGAACCCTCGTCAGGAACGAAGTTCATCACGCCTTTTCTTCAATTCTTTTACCACCTTTAACGGCAACATACACACATAATTTTAATCTTTCAATTACCGTTTATTATTAGTTTGTTTTTTATACAAATATTTACTGTTTCCATACGTTTAATGTTATTATAATGAAGGTGTAGAACTAATTATAACAGCAAAGCTAAGATGGTAAACACAGTTAAATGTTCATTCTTGTAAATACATTCAATAAACACAAAATGTTGGTTCATCAGTCTAGGCTTAACCTATTGTATGTATGTTGTCTTTAAAGCAGGTAAGATAAATTAAATATACACACAATAATAACTTTAAGTTATTCCTAGACATCAGTCTAGGAACCAACATTTTATGTTTATTGAATGTATTTCTGCGCTTGACGATAATATCTGAACTACGCCGGACGGAACGATCGTCTGGTTGACTGATGAACCAAAACACATGTTTCTTGAATGTATTTACATTCATTGCCATACCAACCAATTTGATAACGCTTTTGCGTTACTCGTATTTTATATTTGCAATTGCCAGAGGAACCAATTAAAAACCCTTTTTTTCGTTACGCATTACGTTTTCTATTTGTTAACTCTTACGGCAACGCGCGTTAAGGAACTTCGTTCCAAAAATGTGCACAATAATCTCATGTATTATTTCCGATAAAAAACCGTTCTTTTTGCCTAGCGAAATCGTCCGAGTGTCATAAAAAACCAGCGTGTGTACCAAATTTGGACCAAGTCGAACGTAAAAAGCAGCCGTTAGTGTGCGGACATATACATAGCCTACATAATGTTTAAAGACTCCCCAAAACCTGTTCTTTGGACTATAATCGGTGCTAAAAACTATAATAGGAGTATTATTAATCATCATTATTATACTTAATTGGATAAAAAACTTGCAACTGCTACGTTCTCACCCTCCCAGTATAGTTGCGTTATCCCTGACAATGGTCTTTGAGACGACTCATACATCTATATATGGGCTGTACAAACAGCCATAGCAAGCCTAAACAGTCGAAGCCTTCTCTCTACAGTTTGCAACTATTAACGATTATTACCAATTTGGTAGTTTCTTCTTGTGTTTTTCACCGTCAGTATACTGTGTTCAAGGTTTTCTGGTGCAATGAACCGGGCAAAAGAAAAAATAAATCCGAGATGGTAAAAGCAAAGCGTGTGACCGATTCAATATTTCAATGGATAGTCGATAACTGGTAGTGCCTCCTGTTGTCTGAAATCACAATTAACAAGCCAACTATTGTCAGATTGAATGGACATCGTCCAATTACGACCCGAGGCGACGAGGAAATAGCCTATTGTTGATGAGAACACTTTTTATCTGAGGTCAATTCACCAACAATAATTAGATTTAAGCATCGGTTGGTTATGATTGACAACGTGGCAAAACTACATCCGCCTTTTCTATTGACGAGTCCGACAATGGTATACATCTGAAAGTTTCCAGTCTTACCATAAGCAATATACAGATTCCTTTGTAGTCTTAATACTTCAGTGCACGTATTATAAAATTATAATAAAGTTAGCCTTTCTTGACGATTTTCAAGAAACCTGTGTTGGTTCAGTACAAAAGTGAAAATTGCCTTGAATATTGGTTGCATTGGTTTAATCAGAAATTTTATCATTGTTTTTAACTTGTTCCATTTAAAATTGAAATCTAAAAAATAACAAAAACATAGTCAAAGAATAGTTAAAAAAAACACAATTTTAGATTCGACCTATACCTACTGAACCAATACATGTTCTAGAGAGCTTACTTTATTTTACTGTAATTTTAATATGTTAAAAGTTTAACAAGTTTAACAACATACTTTTAGTTCAGACCTATACTGAACCAACACAAGTTTCTTTAATGCATTTACATTTTATTACTATAGCAACCAAGTTAGGAAATTTAGACATATTAAGAAAATAAGAAAGCACTATTTAAATTTTAGAGGAACAACCTTTACAATAATTTAACACAACTTACAAAATTAGGAAGTGCTATGTCCATTTCAGAGGTATACCAAGTAAACTACTTTATCACAACTTCCAAAATGATGAGGCATAATGTCCATTTCATCGGTAGCGTGAAGTGACTAAACCCATGCAGCTATTGAGTTTAAGCTTTTGAATTTATTTAAACACTGCCTATTTTATTTCGTCGATTTTTTATCTTTTACTATCACCTCTTACATTAAACTTCTGGTTTATATTGGTTCGTGTGTAAACCAACGAAGAAGAAGAAATAAAAAACACAAAGCGTCTCACTTTAAGCGCCTCCCGTAACTCGAGTTCGTATATTTTACCTGATCTAAAATGTGCTCGGCGCGCTAAGGAACTTTTCATTTCAAAAAGTGTCTGTTGAACCACAACTTCTCATTTTCATACGTTTTAAGTGCCCAAGTTCCTTCCAGAATATTCACGCCAAGTTAAGGATATTCAGAAAAAATCCCCGCGAACGTATATACTCGAGATGATACCCCCTTCAGTTTATGGTGTAACAGCAGAAAAGGCGTACTTTCTAATTACTATTGCGATGCAGAAGATTACTCACAGGTTCGATAGTCGTGATGATATCAAACTTCCTGTATAGAGACAGGTAAGGCTTTCACAAACCAGAAGAAATATACACGTTCGCTCAATCATACGAGAAAACTTGGTACACAGAACAAAACTGCTCATTGCTCCCAGGAAACAAACTGGTTGATTATGACGAAGCGTAAAATCTCTATTGCGGCTGAACAGAACAGTTGTCGGTAAGGTCGTTGCGATATCGGGAAGTTTCCCGATAGTGATATCTAGATCAAGCTTTAATATCGATATCACGATATCATCTAAACAAAATATCAATATCTACTAATATCGAAACATCCCTAGTTATCGCCTTATCTGTAGAGTTATTGCGACATCAAGAAATTTCAGATATTGATATTGTTATGAAGGTCTAATATCGATATCACGATATTACCGAAACAAAATAGCGATATAATATTGGAAATATCGAAATGAAAATATCGATATAACATAGGAAATATCGAAACGAAAATATCGATATTTACTAATATCGATAATATCACAAGATCTCTAGTTATATCGCCTTATCGGTAGGGTTGTTGCGACATCGAGAAGTTTCCGATATTGATATCGTTATGAATATCGAAACAAAATATCGATATCTACTAATATAGATAATATCGTACCATCCCTAAGAACAGTTTGGTTTAGACTCTAGAAAGGTGAGGGTGAATTAATTTAACCCTTCAGTCCATTATGACGTAAACCGTTCGTCAGTGCATTTCTGTTCAAACAATGCTATGACAAACGCTACAGGTCCAATAATGGTGTTTTTAGTTAAATATCGTTGTTAAATGTTGCGAAATAATAGAAAACCGAAGAACGTGTGAATAGTTCTTCACGTTATCAGCAAACCGTAAAAAGACAACAATTTTCAACCAAATTCTCGGAATTACTATAAGCTAGGGCACTGATCTATAATTAATTACCAATCTAGCTCTATGGAAATACTCCAAGCAGCGTTTGTGTATTTTTACAGACGAGCTTCTCGACAAAAATAACAAATGAAAAAAAACTCAAAAAATGTTTAAAAAAATATAACAAAAACTGTATACAGTGTACGCGCGTCACTTCTGCCTCTTCATGAGAATTCTAATAATAGGTTTTCATCTAAAACACATTTTTACCCGGAATGAAACTGTTTGTTAAACTGTTATGCGTGAAGAGGCAAACATTCTGACACTAGGAGGCAATAATTCTAAATATATATATATATATTAGCGAACTTCCATAGGAAAGATGATTTATTGCAGTGACTCTTATGGAGAGTTGAATGAGCACAGATCATGGTCTCCAGAAAATATTGTGGGGTGTAATTAAAACATTTATTTATATACATGTGTGTTCGCACTCTAACAGCCGCATTTTACGGTCCAAATGTGGTACACACTTTGGTTTTCTAGACTGTTCAAACGAGTTCGTCAGCCAAAAAAATCCCACAACAGAAATCACGTTTTTAGGCAGGAAGATGTTCTTGAGATTTTTCGTCCTAGAATGAAGCTTTTTTGGGGTTTATATAAAAAAATAAATATAGGACATTATTCCGCACAGCTTGTTTTTTACACGACCTTTTAGCCCGTCTGGTTCCTCGAAAATCAACTAAACGTAAAGTACATAAAAGTACATGACAGATTTTACCCATCAGAATGAGTTTGTCAGCTTCGAGACAAGAGAAAAGCGAAGCAGTCCATTTCCCGTGGAGGCTGAGGTGGAAACAATTTCTACTAATATATTTCGTACACGCAGCTAGCTATTCAGAGCCCATGTGAATAGACCAATTTCTCAAATAGTTGGAAACCCTAAAACACAAACTCAATTTTGGAAATTCACTCAACCCACTTCAGCGGTTCAGCTGAGTGATCGAGTTATATTATCAGAATCATGAATGTAACATAACTGTAATAAAATTAAATACTACATACGAAACCAATATAAAATTTACAGAAAATAATTAAAAAACACTATAATAAACACTATTATAAACTTATACAAATAAACAAAGAAAATCAAAATCATAAACCTTTCGGACACAATATTGTACAAAGAAAATGTAGGTATTTCATTTAGGTTAACCATGGGCGGATCCAGCCAGTTACAAGGCGGGGGCTGTCTCTTATCCGGGGGGGGGGGGGGGGGGGATAGAATTTGTTTTTGAAATACAGTTCTTGAAAACTTCTTCTCAAAACAAGTCTGTCTAACGGTTATGTGCCTTTAAAAAGTGACGAGTTTGAGTCATTTGTTTGTGCTTTCTCGTGCGGCATCAGTTGATTTAGACAACTACAATATTACAACGGTGGTTACAATTTAAATATACGTTTTAGAAGAAATTTGTAAATACAAAAATTTTAATTTAAAACATTTCCTTTCCAATGGTTTTGTTTTATTGAGATTGGATAATATTTAGTGGGTGAAATATTCAATACAAGTTGTGTCGTCTGAGACTAGTCAATTGAGCAGTCTGCCACTTAGACGATTAAAAAAAAAAAAAAAATATAATGCCCCAAAGGAAGGAACTGCAGCCCCACAGCCCCCCTGGATCCGCCAATGAGGTTAACTGAGCCTGTTTTAAAGCTTCCCTCATTTGAAAAAAAAAAAACATAAATATTACTTATTAAACCTCGTGGATTAGAATAAACGGGCTGTGAAAACTCATCTATATATATAAAATTCAATGTATGTCCGTTTGTATGTTTGTCCTTTATGCGTTACCAAACCGTCCATCCGATTGCTTTGAAATTTTGCATAGTAACACAGGTTAACCCTGGGAAGGTTGTAGGCCATTTACCAAAGTCCTAGGACATTAGGGCTACGCCCCAGTGGCCCTCAAAGTTTCAATGTTAATCTTATGGAAGGTAAATCTTAAGGAAGAAGAAGAAATATTTCTTTTGATTTTATCAGAAACAGCTGTTCGTATGAAAAGCTTAAAACAGCTGATTTTGATCAACAGATGATTTTGATCAACAACTGATTTGGATCAAAAACTGAATATAATTTTAGGTTAGGTAAATCAAGCAATGAGCAGAATCCCATTATAATTTACATCAGCCCTCAGGGATACGAATTACAGTCTTTCAAAGTTTCAAATTAAGCAATAGCGAAACATTGCCGGGTCAGCTAGTAACATATAAAATTAACAACATAATAATTATACAATTTAGCACAAAAGGTGGAGTCTGTTAAAAACGTAGATAGAATGTAGTACGAAAAGTATATACACAATAGAAATACTAAAAACTAATTAAACTTTAAAAAAATTGAAAGCAACACAATCGCACAAAAACAAACATTCACAGGCGATAGTCCCAAAATATCGTCCACATATGAGTTGTAATATTTAAAATGCGCGTTGTATCATATAAAACGTAAACAAGTGACTAAAATACCTCAAACAGTTTTAGAATTTGTACATTTTTGAATATATTTAGGTACTTTGTTAAAAAGTTTCGGGGCGACAAATTGATAAAATTTCCTAAAAAAATTTTGTTTGGCTTTTTATGTCTCATTCTATCTGGGTTATGTATACTAATGTTGTATTTCCACTCCCTATTTAAAACATCTTTAGGACTTTGTATAAATAGAGATATTGCAATGTTAGTACTTTTTAATATAAGAAAAGTGGCATTGAATGAACCATTACAGAACTTACTATATTGTCACTGAACTCTTTCAACTTGTGATTTGAACACGAGGCAAGTCGTGATATTACCGTGCCCAAGGTCCAAAGTTCTATTATGTAAAACGTCTTTGGTCGTTTGTAGCGCAGCAGTTCTAAAAGATTTTCAAAGTTTCCATTGTATTCCATCGATGTTTCGACATTTTAGAATAAAGTCACAAAATATATTTATTTGATTTTCTATACTTCATTCAGCTAGAGTTCAGAGTGAACTCTGAATCCTCTTATTTATTCACATGATCTCTTTTTCCGATTGTCGGTTTGTAGCCCTAAACCACAGTAGTTTTCCAATCACAAAAATTGCATCAACCTTCTCTACCATACTATCAAATAATATCCCTTATTAGCGCATTTCCGAAGGAAAGATGACTTTTATAGTAAGACATAAAGTCGGGAATAGTAAATGGGCACCGATCATGGTCCCCAAAATACGTTTTTGGAGTGTCATTAAAAATGTTATATTGATTGATTGATTGTTTGTTTTTTTATTGCTTCTGATTTACAAAATTATAAATTAATTCTTAAAAATAAACATATTTGTAAAAGTTAACATAACTAAAAAAAATAAAAATAAAAAATACAGAAACAATAAATGAAACCCCGAGGTAATAAAACCAACAAACATAAACAACCTGGGGTGTTTTTAAAACAATACATAAACATACATAAAACAAAATTGAAAGATAAAGTCCAGTTATCCGTAGCCGACCGAGTTCCCAATAAATATACCTACATACAATAAACTATTTACATTTAAATCTACAAACAAAAATTTTACTTTTAGTCTTTTTACAAAGAACACATACATATTTATAACTTAAATTGACTTACATACATATGCACAACACATATAAATTATAAGAGGTTTACAAAAGCAATAATTTTTGTTTTTTGTTGTTAATACAAAGGATGCAACACCTGAATATAACACCAAAGCGTAACATTCAAGATATTACATTGAAATAAGAATGTACATCTTCAAGTTCGAGTAAAATATTACGCAGCAAACTGGAAAACTTATGTCTGTTCGAACATGATTTAATTCTTTCTGGCATACAATTAAAAAATGTAGGTGCTAAATATGCAGAAGATTTCATATAGATAGTGAAATTTGGATTAGGTACAAAAACCATTTGATCTATTCCGCAATATCAAAGCTCTTGGCCCTATAAAGTGTCATCTCTATCCACGGTTCTGTCAAAAAAGGTTCTCAGTACTTTATAAATAAACAGGTATTTAAAAGGTAAAATATACAGTTTTTTTTAAAAAAAGAGGTTCACTGTGTTCGGTTTTGGGTTTGTGCGATAAGATACGAACAAAATTCTTCTGCAGCGTTTTAATGTTGTAACGTCCGTAGGTCCTCAAACTGCGAGACCATATTCTAACTGACCCTTGCAAAATAGATAATTTTATCATTACATACGTATCCGAGCATATAAAATAGCCTGATATATTTTATTAATTCATTTTTTAGATAGGTTGTGTGTTTTTTCCAAGTAAGCTTGGATTCGACAAACAGTCCAAAATACTGAATTTCTTGAACTTGTTCAATCGAGGGCAAGGATATAAATCCATATTGCAGTTTATCTCATGGTACTTCAGTTAAACAGAGAATCGTAAATTTTTTTGTAATACTACAAATAATATATTTAGATTTTGGGCTCATGACCAAGTCATTTCTTGTAAACCACCAACGCATTCTCGTCTGTACATCACTTTGCATGTGAGTTCGCAATTGTTCCTCAGTGTCCGCTTTATAAAATAAAGCCGTGTCATCAGCAAATGCTTCCATCTCACCCTTAAAAGCACCATTACATAAAGTGTTAACATATATTAAAAATAAAGGGGAGGAGAACACCGAACCCTGAGGAATCCCGAAGCGAACACTTCCCAGTTCACTCAACCCTAAATTCACCTTAGTTTGCTGCGTCCTATCCACTAAGTATCAGCTGAACTCCTCTGATAACTGAGTTGTACATCCTGGATTTTAAAATAGTGAGTGATCTACAGTATCAAATGCTTTCATTATGTCTATAAACATACCTGAACAACATTTACCCTCATTTATGCCTTCATAAACTTGGTTTATAAACTGGAGCAACTCATCATTAGTGTTCAACTTATTTCTGAAACCAATTGGTTCCTAATAAAAAAACTATTTACTATAGTATATGTATTCGCATTCTAACTACCGCATTTTATGTCAGATTTGGCCCACAATTTGGTGTACACGTTGGTTTTCTAAGTCACTCAAACGTCTTCGACAGCCAAAACATCCAACAACTGAAAGCACGTTGTTTGAAGGAAAATAAAATTTGTTTGGACTAAATCTTTTTGGGGTTTTGTCTAAAAAAATATATATGGGAGATTATTCTACTATATATTTCGTACACGCTGGTATTTATTTAGCGAGTAAACCAATTTTTCAAATAGTTTGTAGAAACGCTGAAACATATAAACTTAATTTTGGAACTTCCCTCAACTTTATTGGTTCAGCAGCGTGAATTATTTTCAGTTCGAACCGTGTTTCTTCGGACAATGGACGACATGACAACTTCAGTTAGAAATGTGGAAAGGTTATTGATTTTGCAAAAATACGCAATTCGGATTATGCTAAAGTTATGTCGGCAGGACCAGTAAAACAATTTAGAATTTAAACATATTGCAAATTGTTTGGCTAAGTACACGCTGTTTTAGTTTGTTGTGAGCATTTCATTTTATGTTGTTGAAGCCATTTAAGTTGCGTCGAAAGGTTAAATACTAACAAAACTATTTCTTTTAAATAGGATCGAGTTGGGAGAGACTTTCAACGAGCACAAAATCGAAACTTATATCCAAAAGTTGTTTTCACTAGTTTGATGATTCACCCATCCTTTGTCTATATATATATAAAAGCCAAAACCCACTGACTCACTCATCACGATTTCTCCAAAACTACCTAACGGATTGGAATGAAATTTGGTATGTAGCTTCCTCTAGGGCCATAGGTGCTCACTAAGAAAGGGTTTGAAAAAATTCGAAATTTTAGGGGGGGTTTGGGAGGATCAAAGTTATTAAAAAATGACTTCTTCAAAACTACCGAATGGATTTGAATGAAATTTGGTATGTAGCTTCCGCTAGGGCCATAGGTGCTCACTAAGAAAGGGTTTGAAAAATTCGAAATTTTAGGGGGGTTTGGGGGGATCAAAGTTATTAAAAAATGACTTCTTTAAAACTACCGAATGGATTTGAATGAAATTTGGTATGTAGCTTCCGCTAGGGCCATAGGTGCTCACTAAGAAAGGGTTTGAAAAAATTCGAAATTTTAGGAGGGGTTTGGGGGGATCAAAGTTATTAAAAAACGACTTCTTCAAAACTACCGAACGGATTGGAATGAAATTTGGTATGTAGCTTCCTCTAGGGCCATAGGTGCTTACTAAGAAAGGGTTTGAAAACATTCGACATTTTAAGGAGGTTTGGGGGGATCAAAGTTATGAAATCACGATTTCTTCAAAACTACCAAACGGATTGGAATGAGATTTGGTATGTAGCTTCCTCTAGGGCCATAGGTGCTCACTAAGAAAGGGTATGAAAAATTTCGAAATTTTAGATGGGGTTTGGGTTGATCAAAGTTACTAAAATCATAATTTCAGATCTTTTATTAAATTATGACAATAGTGCTTTTATTATTTAAGATCTATATATATAAATGCCAAATACCACTGACTGACTGAACACTTAAAAAGAATACAATTACGTTAAAAAGACTGAAAATACCAACCACCACGGGCAACGCTGTACGGGTCAGCTAGTAATTCTATAAGAAAAGAACAACAAATGTTTTCAAACTTGGGAGCAACCGTCGCTGCTAACGTACAGTTTTAATTCCTGAAATGTTTACCAATCGCGGAGAGAAATACATTCGCGGCTGAACTCATTTCTGATATTACTTACTACAGGTATTTGTATTAGCATAAAGAGAACCCAGTTTGACGAATGACGGAGGCGGGAACGCGTGCCAAGTGGAGTCAGATGTCCGAATGCAAATTCCTGACAAGGCCGGTTCATCCAAACACCGTGTGCGTGCGTGCGCCAGTGTGTACCTTTCTCTTTGCTGCATACTTCACATTTCACAAGAAGTTAGTTATGGCACTCCACACAGTCCGCTGCTAGCTGGTTTCTAGCATTACGTGGCTGTACCGACGTCGACAAAACTGCTTTTCCTTCTACGACTCTTGGGTTTAGTTTGATCTTTGAACAGTATTTTATCTAGTTCAATGGACTTGGTTGCTATTAAATCCACATATACAAGAGGCTTTGTCATGACTGACAAACATGGAATCAATGTAGAGCGAAAACTATTTAATGGTATATTCTATGGGGTCATGGACGCACAGTAAGAAAGGAGGCCTACATATCTACTAGTGGACCTGACATTAATGCTTGATTTCATTTTAAGAGGGTTGTCCCATTTCATACCTTTGACTTAAGTAATCGACTTTTAATATTTTTGTTTGTAGTGACGAAATTCTCTAAAAAAATCCTGGTACTAATATGTGTAAATTGTGAAATTT
>JAGFPH010004621.1:86556-97590 GCA_018207615.1 Philaenus spumarius | reverse complement strand
AAAAAGTCAGTGGATTATTATTTAATTTTAAGGGTATTTATTCTATTTAATCCCTTTGATTTAAGTAATGACATTGCAAATAGTTTTGTATATCCCTTAAAAATGATATTACATATTACATAATATTAGCTTTATAGCTTGTAGGAAGTTAGTTTAACGTATATTTATTGTATAGAGTTAGCATCCTCAATTCAACCACTTCCAGTTATGAATCTAAACCATCCAGAGACTCACTCAAACACATACATTCAGTTGGTGAGCGGGAGTGGAGTCCCGAATACAATATATAAAAATGAATATTTGTTGTTTGTTCGACTTCTATGCATTACCATTCAATGAGTGGTAAATTAGCAGAACTCGTTTATAATATAAAATTAGTACTTTTAAAGCTTTTCAAAAATCTAAAAATTCAAATTTCAAGTCCAATTTGTGCAAAAAATGTGGTTTTACTCAAAAAAATAAAAAGAATAAAAGATTCTTAAAATTATGTTTAAATTGCAAAAACGTAGGAGTTGTACACAAAATAGGAGTTTCCAATGGATGTTTTCAAGATGGCTGACATTGGAAAAATGGTTGAGATATATTATCAGAATTTGAAAACCACAATGTTATACAAAATATACATTCCTTTAAAATTATAAATATCTTTGTTCTAACAAGCCGAGAAATCCAGCAGTTATGGTATATTGTTGACGACCTGCATATTAGGACAACGTTCTAAGTGAAATGCATAGACAAATAGTAAATACATGTCATTAGATAAAAAATGCAGTTTTGGTTAAAACATTTAACAGCCAACAGGTTGCTCTATGGCTCAAGGATTAGTTTGAATATGAAAATACCACTTTCTGAAACAATGAGTTTTTATAGTGGAATTATTGAAACAACAAAAACCGTACAAAATTCAACTTTTTTGGTTTTTCGCTTATACAATTGGATGAAACGCTATACTTTCAATGGGAAATTTGTTGTAAATTTAAAAACCTTTAATATGACACTCGGTAAGTGTTGATTAGTGCATTTTTAACTGAGAAAATTGGGGAAAACCAGGAAAAATTGCATTTTTGCAAAAGGTAATTAATAAAGTTTACCGGTTAACTTAGGTACAGCAGGGGAGAGATTCCCCAACCAGCTTTACTTCGCTAGACTCCCGACAGAGTGCTCGCGCGTTTGTGGTCGTGTTCAGAATCACTTTTAACCAACTTCTCAGCTTTTTTACGTAAATGTGAAATATAAGTTTTGAAGCACATGATCTCTACTTTTAGAATCCGTTAGAAAAATTTAAATAGGCAGTAACAATTCATTTATATGCATTTTTCAAGATAACTTCAAGTTATTTAAACAGTTACTATACAAAATCGATACTGTATATCGGACACGGCCCCCTTGTGGGTGGTTAATTTACATGCAATTAACTGTCATTTTACACGATCCAAAGCTTAACCTTTTAAAATGTCGAAGTAATAAATTTTGAAAAATGCAATTGTCCTTGTTTCTTTAATTATTTTTCTCAGTCAAATATGCATCGATCAAAACTTACAAAGTCTCATTTTAAAGGCTTTTAAATTTATTACAACTTTTCCGTTGAAAGTATTACGCTTGAACCAATGATTTACAAAATATAAGCGAAAAACTAAAAAAAGTCAAACTTTTTACTTTTTTTTTGGTTTCAATAATTCCACAATAAAACATTATTATTTCTGATTGCCTTACTGAACTGGTTGATTTAACTATAATTTTACTTTTTTGTGTACTTACAGTTCTCAGTCCTTTATTTTTCTTTTTTATTCCCTGGTGACGTACGTTTCGCGTTTCGCATACGTTCGGCTCGCGTAATTATGAATAAAATTTAAATGTCCCTATTGAGTGTTGTATTGTGTTATGTGTTACATGTTGTTTGTGAATGTTTTGTATAAGTGTTTCATTTTAAAAACTTGACGCGCATTAACAAATGTAAAGTACTAGTGAAGTGTAGGTTTGATAATGCCTGAATAGAAAAGGCGAAACGTACGTCACCAGGGAATAAAAAAGAAAAATAAAGGACTGAGGGCTGTAAGTACACAAACAAGTAAAATTATAGTTAAAAACATTATGTTTTCGAAGGTAGTATTTTCCTATGCAAACTATTCCTCAAGTCATTTCGCAAAGGATTTGCTGTTAAGTTTGTTAGCAAAACAAATCTCTATTGACTGGTCTATAGTCTACGTTAACAATTGTGTGCAAGAACGCCTGGTTAAATACTAAATAAATGTTAACTAAAATAATTCGACAAGGCAGCTGAACCGCTGACAAGGGTTGAGCGAATTTCCAAAATTAAGTTTATATGTTTCAGGGTTTCAACCAACTATTTGGGAAATTGGTCTGCTCTCAAAAACGTTGAATAGCTGCCTGCGTGTATGAAATGTACAAGTAGAATTTGTTTGCACCTCGGCCTAAAACACGGTTTCGTTCTGCACGCAGCGCAACAAACATTTTGTGAGTTTGAACCTAAACCTTGCGGCCTCTCATTTTGGACTGCTTCGCTTCGCTCCGTCGGCTCCGTAACAGAAGCTCACCCACGTAAAATCCCCTAGTGGATTTGAACCGAGTTCTTTTACGGCATTTTACGTGTTGGTCTTAAATGTCGTGTCAAAAAACAAATACCACTAGTACTTAAATTTGTTTACATAAAAACCCAAAAATGTTTCAACGTAGTACAAAAAATCTAAAAACATTTCTTCTGTTCAAAGTGCTTTTGGTCGTTGGATATATTTTTGTTAACGAACTCGTCCAAGCCACTTAGAAACCAAATTGGACGTAAAATGCTGCTGCTAGAATGCGAACATATATATCCAAAATGTTTAATGATACCCCAAAACGTTTTCTGGGGACCACGACCGGTGCTCATTGATTCTCCCATAAGAGTCACTGCAATAGCTCATCTTTCCTATGGCAATTCGCTAATAAAAACGTTTAGAAGAATTACACTTTCGCTCGGTGAGGATGTTTGTATTAAAATTCCTTTTACTTTAAAGATTATTTCCGGGTGAAGATCTCATTAAGGCGGTACAACAGATGTAATGCATGTTCAATGCCTACACTACACACACTTGTCACATTAATTACTAAAGCCACTGTAACAACCACTCCGGGTCGGTTCAACTTTCTACACCTCTAGCTCAAGGTTTTACAGTAGCCTCTCTACCTGCAGACGGTGTATTTACAGTTAAGGCATTACCACGAACCTCGTGTTATCACGACCATCGCCTTCACGTGATCATCCTAGAAATCTTGCTGACTGGAAAAATGACTGGCAAAGGAATCTGTTGTGGGAAAATTAAGTGTTGGTTTAGTACTTTTTAAATGTGTACGAGGAGTGGGCGGACAAGTAAACGAACGTTAAATTTCTGTACTTATTGTAAATATTGTGTACTTAATTTTAATGCGCTATTTTCGTGCGAATTAATTTATCATAATACTTGTGAATTTATTCTTACTGTCCAAAACTTGCTCAAAATTAAGATTTATTTCAAGTTTGTTTTTTCAGTTAGTTATTGTTCCTAGTTTAAAGTTTGATCGTTTGTCCTGACTAACTGAATCAACGTGGAACAAAAACCACTTACGATACAAATACGAAAATTTAAAGGTATATTCTTATGCGGTCAAAGACTAACACTAAAAAGGATTTGCAAGTATTTATTTTAAAAGCGTTAAATAGTTATAAATCGGATAAAACAGCTGTTCGGATTAAAAGCTTAAGGGCTTTGTTTACATACATAGCAACCAACAGCAAATTTAGAATTACTGCAGTTTATTATTATTCACACTAACAGATTTTTTCGGTTAGATTAACAAACTAAATGCAATCACAAACAAATCAACGAAAAATGTTTACTGAATTGTAATTCAATGCAAATATCTGTTGTTACACATTATAAATAATACAGCTGATTTGGATGAAAACCCTAACATAATTCTAGGTTAGGCCTGCAATGAACCAAATCACGTTTATTTGCAACCAACCTTTAGAAAGGTAATTTATTCTTCACAACTAACATTTTTTTTTTAGATTAGGTAAAAGTAAAACAAAAGGCTTTCAGTATTATAAGTCAAACATCTGGCCTTACTGCTTCCTTTAGTTAGTAATATCAACATTTGTTTGCAATGTTAACTATTTAAATATTAACGGTGAAATTACGACTCGAGCCGCAAATCGAACTGTTGGGGTTGATCGTGTTTATTTCGATCCCTGTCTTACATTGCTTGTGTATAGGTCACAGCTCAATCGCCATTTCGGGCAAATACTAGAGTAATCTGTTTGCATTGGGTCATGGGTCGGAACCGGGGTCGGTGATCGAAGCGAGCTGCTCCTAGTTTAAATATAATATGAGGATTAGTAAGCAAAAAATGTGAATACCAGCTATATTTTGATATCATAAAACTTTAACTTGTATTAGTTGAAAATATCACAAGTTGTACGTTTACTAACTCAAACGCGTTTTAATGACAATTTCGCCCTCTTCAGTGTTGCACGAGGTACAATAATCAAACTATAACTCAGATTTATAACTGAGTGAGTTATAGTTTAATTATTGATGCTCGTGCATCACTTTGTCATTTGAGTTACTAAACGTATTACTTGTGAGATCCTGTTTTCAAGTTTTATTCTATCAAGTTATCTTCTCACAAATCAAGCTCAATATTTATTTCTTAGTTTGGTAACTTGTTTGTTCTTAAGAATTTGAATGTGGCACATATACAAACTAGTTGTCCTATCAGGGTTCTGACCTGTGGTTGAATAACGTCAGTATAGTTGGAATCGAACTTATTTGTGCTTAAGGTTTGTATGGTTTTCTTTAGAAACTTGCATACAATGATTTCATAAAGGGAAGTTACGTCTCATTCGTGCTTTTTGTTATTCAGTCCTACATGCAAATTGTTTGTGGAGTTAGTTCGAATCTAGTCTGCAACTGAAAGGAATGATATTGTTAATAAATACGTTGTTTTTCAATTGTGCAAATTTCAAACTAATATACTTACTTATATAATGTACTTTTTGTTAGAAGGTACGCAATAATTGAATTGTATCAAATTTAAATGGACGTTGACTGATTGTGAAATCATTAAGAATGTTGAATCCGTAAAGTATTTAGGTTTTTTATAGATTAGAGGTTAAACTGGAAAATGTATGTGATAAATTTAAAACAAGAGTTGTCAGTCTGCGTAATATCTACCTGTTAAGAAATATCATCCTTTATGGACGACTAAACAAATTTATCATGCCTTAGTAGAATCCAGGATTTCGTACATTATTGAATGTTGAGGTAGCATTAACTTTAAAAATAAATATAACGTCAAAAAATGTATATTGAAACTGCCTAGAAATGTACATCCTTTACCACTGTTTAGGCACTTAAAATTTATTCCTTTAAGACATCTATTAAAATTATGTCATCTTAGAAGTGGACAGAATTTACCTGATGTGAATTTATACCGAGAAAGACTGCGGTCTAAATATAAAATAAATTTGTCTCCACCTTTAAAAGAAGCTTTTGTGAGATTCAATTTGCATTCTGCACCAAACATTTTTAATATGATTCCCGCATTTTTACAGAGCACCAAAATCTAAAACAAAATTTCTAATGCAACTGAAAATATGGTTATTTTCTCTGGATTTGTGGAGTTTTTTTAAAGTTCTGCTTTCGTGTTAGTAAATCATTGCCATTCACCGAGTGCTCAAATAATTCGCGAAAATTTTTGCATTTTATTATATATTTCTTTTGTAATTCATATTGCATTTCATAGACTGAATCTCTTTTATTTATGTAATGGCACTCTTTTTGTTTTCTATTGTAGTCGTGTTAGCACTGACTAGTTCTTCTTTTGTTGCAGAACCCAAAACAGACTAAGACTATTTTTCATGGAGATTGTTGTTTAATTTTTTTTAGTTTTGTAAGTATAGTTATAAGTAATTTTGTTATAGAAATGACTTAAGGATTCACTATTATTATTGTATTGGCTTTATGAGGAATAATGATTTTTCTTTCTTAAAAAAATGCGCAATATCATGAACGAAATGTTCATGTTTTAATTCAATGCTAGACACATTCGAAAAAAAAACAAACACCTGTAAATAAAATCAAAAGGAGAAACACTTCGCCTTTGTCTTCATTTTTTCACAGCCCACAGTGGTATAATCAAACTGAACGGGTCTCTAACGCACTAATGACAAAATAAAACATTACTAAAAGTCAATTGCAAAGATGATAGTGTGGGAATGCGTCAGGTAACTCTTCAATTATGTTAAAACATACAGCATAAATCAAACATTAATATTAGTATAATTATAGAAATTAAAAGCCCAGTTAGACTCGAATTTTCAAGCGAAATGACCCGTCCTAATCGATAATTACATAAAATATTTGGGAAAAGTGAGGACTAGTCGCAGCAAATGATATGTTGGCTGGAGAAAGGTTGAACCGCCGTCGGCTGGGTAATTACAACCTGGTCACACGTTTCCACAGCCTTCTGTTGCGGTTCTCTCGTCGCCATTGCAAGCCTGTTCAAACAATTCCAACAAATACTTCCTTAATCTCTAATGTTTTTGCAATCCTACATCTTTTTGCTACTTCCAGATTATGATCGTTACAGAACTGTTCATATTATGTCCCCCTGTTGAACCTTTTCATAGTCCTTTCTACTAGTATTAGTCCAGTCAATTAATCCTCAAAAAGGGGGTGTAGAGGGAAATAGAAGGAACACCATTTTTGACTTTTGAACTGTGTTTGGACTAGTTAGGAGATAAACATACTAAATGTCTCCACTCCAGGAGGTCAGTGTGGTGCAGTGGAGTACATAGAAGGTCCATGTTTTAGGGTTTTCGCTTATATCTCGAAAATTATGTGTTTGAGCGATAAGACCAATGCTATACAAAAAGCTGACAAAATGTGCCACAAGATTGATTCTATTCAGTTGTTCGCTAACTCGCATAGTTTCCGAGATTGCGTCACGTTCTTTTGTCTTATTTGACTAGCTAACGCTTGTCCTACAAAAACGTTATGAGAAAGTTTTGCTACACCTAGATGGTACCATTGTCGTATATCTCTCGATGCAAACAAGGTAACAGCTGTTTCTAAGGTCTTCTTGAGTTGATATTTCGTATTCTTTTACACGCAGGATCTAGCTGTTCCTATTGCAACTTCTTGCTGAAAATAGACATTTCCTCAGGAATTTTCAATATTTTTTGCCTTTCTCTACAGCATGATAAGACTCTACTACTGCAGTTCTCTTGTCGCCATTCTGTCTGAAGGCACATTTTCACAGCCTTCTTAAGCTTCTTTCTTCCTAGTTTAATAACGTACCTTTATTGAAAAGACGTCAACTTCTATTCCTTTTTCTGTCTTTCCATCACAGATGACCGGTTCGATCTATTCTTTCAGATCATTATCAAGTCATATATTACTCTGTTAAGTTAATTAGAACTTCGTTAAAATAAACACATGGCACATTTAACACAAACACAGAACACAAATCACGAAACATTTATTAAAAAACATGGAATTATTGTCATGAATCGTTCACGCCCGTGTAGATTGTGTACATTCCTACACATTTCTTTCTTCCTTTTAAATACGATTAAGCTCTATTATTGGAGTTCTCTTGTTGCCATTCTACATGAAGGCACATTTTCACAGCCTTCTTTTTTCCTTTTCTTTTAACACGATTAAGCTCTGCTATTGCAGTTCTATTGTCGCCATTATATATGAAGGCACATTTTCACAGCCTTCTTAAGCTTCTTTCTTCCTTTTATTTTAATACGATTAAGCTCTGTTATTGGAGTTTTCTTGTTGCCATTCTATCTGAAGGCACATTTTCACAGTATTCTTAAGTACCTTTCTTCCTTTTATTTTAACACGATTAAGCTGTACTATCTATTACAGTTCTTTTGTCACCATTTTGTCTGAAGGTACATTTTCACAGCCTTCTTAAGCTTATTTCTTCCTTTTCTTTTAATACGATTAAGCTGTACTATTGCAGTTCTCTTGTCATCATTCTATCTGAAGGCACATTTTCACAGCTTATTTCTTCCTTTTCTTGTAACACGATTAAGCTGTACTATTGCGGTTCTCTTGACACCATTCTATATGCAAGCACATTTTCACAGCATTCTTAAGTATCTTTCTTCCTTTTCTTTTAACACGATTAAGCTATACTATTGCAGTTCTCTTGTCACCAATATATCTGAAGCCACATTTTCACAATCTTTTTAGCAGCTATCTCGCATTTCATACATTGAGACAATTAATTAGTTGACTCGTTGCAATTCTATACATTTTGTCTTTCGTGATCACGGCCTATCCATTTAGGGAGATTGTTTAAAAATATATGAAACTCATTTATAGTTATGGTTCAGCTAAAAGGTTAAATGGCATTGTACGAATTTAAATAAATTATTCAACCCTAACCTAATATGTGAAAATATACACATTTAAATCAAACCGTTTTCTTGAAACTTAGTTTTATTACGTCTCTCGTCAGGAAACAAACTATATTGAAAACAAATTAACTTGACATTTATGCTTTTCCAGCTGAACGGCTGTCCTCGCCAACAACCTGTCAATTTAAAGTCGATTAACTGATTTACTATTAACTTCCTTGTTTAATAATAATACAATTTAATTTTAACCTGGCTAGAAAGGAGTATCTGAAGAGAATGTTTAAGCCTACTGCCGTTAGAAAATGTTTTCAATAAATTTATGAACTGCGTACTAGCAGTGTATCCGTGCTTCGCAACGGTAAAGACTTTTGAACATTTATAACTTAACTAAAGTTTTATATAACTGCATGGTGAAGTTATTTATATGAGGATATTGTAACATACATAAAAATGTGTATGCTTTCACGCGTTTTTCATTGTGTTCTTTACACACGACAAACGTTTAACATCAATAGTAATTACATTTTAAAATTTGGTATCTTGTCACCTTATTGTAAACTAGGGGAAACCCCGTTGAAACCTTCTATACACATAATCATGTAATGTTTTCTTTATAATAAAGGTGTTAGACTAATAATATCAGCAAAGCTAAGATGGTAAATAATGTTAAATGTTCGAATCAAATTATATCGTATATTTTATAACAGCAGTTATAATAAAGGTTAAAAGAACCAGCAAGGCTCAGGTATATACTTTAATAAAAACCTAACCTAAAAGTTAGAAATACAAATAATTGTTTCAAAATTTGAAATCTGCTGTTAATGGAAATATTAGAGCAAACAGCTGTTTTATCTGTTATTTTATTCCATTGGTAGCTATAGTAATGATTTTAAATACATTCAAGAAATAATATTTGTTGGTTCATCAGTCTAGGCTTAACCTAAGACCTTTTCCGACTAAATTTACAAATTATTGAAGTAAAAAAATGTTTATTTAAAATGGATTCTAGCCTATGTTACTCAGGGATAGTGTAGCTGTTTATTAGTAAAACTATTTTTTCAATCCGTACAGTAGTCTAGAGATTACCCCCTCCCCTGCATACAAAAAAAGTTCACCTCTTTATATTAGTTCAGATGAAGCTTATTGAATGACCAAAATATAGTATCTTAAAATTAGACAGAACTCAAAAATATAATTTCTGTTTAACGAATTATGTTTTAGAAATTAAAAACCGTTAATTTTGAACGACATACCTTCAAAGTGTTTTCGACTAGGGGAAGGGTTCGTCAAAGAAGGAGGCCATGCAAGTCAGTATTGTGTCTGCGGTAACACGGCTTCACAAATCAATAAAAAGGACTGCTTTACTCACAGCTGGAAAGACTTAATTGAACTTAATAAATGTGCTCAAGTCTGAACCGAGCGATACAACAAATAAGTTAAGTCGTGTGCACGCTAGATCAACGCCGGGTCACGTGTCACAACACCGCCTGATTGATAGTAAACTGCATAACATAACCTCACTTTGTGAAGGCTGGGGAGACAAAAGCAGTGCCATTAGTATCGATCGTGGCTCATCAGTTAATAAAGTTATCGAGCATTTGAAACAGTGACTGTGATATGACGTTGACTAAGAATAATATGTTGTAATAGACGACAGACAATCATGTTTATGTTATTTTAAAACGGGACAAGATAAAAATAATGATCAAATTTCGGATTAAACCAACATAACCAACGATTTATATTCATGACAGTTTTCACATCTGTATTGAACCAACACAGGTTTCTTTAAAATCTTCGAGAAAGGCTTATTTTATTATAATTGAAATATCTGTTGTTAAATATTAAAGTTAAACAGCTAATTTGTATTAAACGTTTACCAACATAATTTTAGGTTATAGGCCTATTCTGAACTAACACACGTGTCTATAATTTATTTATATTCATTACCATAGCAACCAAGACAGCAAATTTAGAATATACAAAAAAGAAAAAAGGACTACGTCCATTTTATAAATATCACAAAGTACATTAATTAACACAACTTACAAAATTATTAAGTGCTATGTCCGTTTCATCGGTAATGTGACGTGACTAAATCCATACTGCTACTGAATTAAGCCTTTCAATTTACCACTGAGTATTTTATTTCGTCGATTTCTTCTTCTCTTACGATCAGCTGTCACATTAAACTTCTGGTTTATATTAGTAGCCTACGCGTGTAAAACAACGAATAAGAAGAAATCATCGACGAAATCAAAAGCGTCTTAATTTAAGACGCGTTTCGCGAGTACGTTTATTTTACCTCATCCAAAAAGTGCTTGATGCGACTAAATAAGTTTTCACTTAAAAAATATCAGACTTTTAATTTGTAATATTTAATTGTAGTACATTACCAGAAGCGCACGTCACGACTCGACTAAACGATCAGGTATTATTCGAGGCGTAACCACTTCGATAACAATCTTAACGAAATACGGCCACCGCGATTAATATGTAGATGTTTATCAGTTAATTACGGGTTTAAATTTAACCGACGATCAATCAGACCAACTAAAAGACAATTCAATCTCAGAGAAAGTCATTCCGAGTTCAAATTTATCTGAAATGTACGGATA
>JAGFPH010004621.1:41306-68382 GCA_018207615.1 Philaenus spumarius | reverse complement strand
ATTTTTTTTGGAGGTTTGGGGGGGTCAAAATTACTAAAAAAACCCAAAGGATTGGAATGAAATTTGGTATGTAGCTTTTTCTAGGGCCCTAGGTGCTTGGTAAGAAAGGGTATCAAAAAATTCGAAATTTTAGGGGTGTTTGGGGGGTCAAAGTTACTAAAAAAACCACAGAACGGATTGAAATGAAATTTAGTATGTAGCTTCCTCTAGGGCCCTAGGTGCTCGCAGAGAAAGGGTTTCAAAAAATTCGAAAGTTTAGGGGAGGTTTGGGCAGTCAAAGTTACTAAAAATCCCCATAAGAAATACATAGTAATATATTTATTGATATAATAAATACATTTAACTTTGATTTGTCTATCCGTGCAAAGCCGGACTGGGCCAGCAAGTATATATATATATATACCTTGTTTCCGTCTTGTAACTTTTTTTGTGTAGTATAGTACTACGCGCGTTTCAGGAACACGTTCCCATTTTCAAGTATTTATAAAATTATTTACTCATATATGTGCGCACGTCATAAGGAAACACCAACACACACATACACACAATTCAAACACGTATGTATTGAATAATATTATAAATATACTATATTTAGTTGTTAAACTATTGCAACTGGAGACATAAAATTTTTTGATTCTGAGCTATAGTTTGATTATTGTACCTCGTGCATCACTGAAGAGGGCGAAATTGTAATTAAAACGCGTTTGAGTTAGTGAACGTATAACTTGTGATATTTTCAACTAATACAAGGTAAATTTTTATTATATCAAAATATAGCTGGTATTTACATTTTTGTAAAGCATACTAATCCTTATATTACATTTCAACTAGGAGCGGCTCACTTGGATCACCGACCCCGGTTCCGACCCACCTTGAAGCCAATGCAAACATATTATTGTATACTCTAGTATTTTCACGGAAATGGCGATTGAGCTGTGACCTATACACAAGCAATGTAAGACAGGGATCGAAATAAACACGACCAACCCCAACAGTTCGATTTGCGGCTCGAGTCGTAATTTCACCATTAATATTTAAATGATCAACATTGCAAACAAACTTTGATATTACCAACTAAAGGAAACAGTATAATATTTAAGGCCAGATGTTTGACTTATAATACTGAAAGCCTTTTGTTTTACTTTTACCTAATCTTTTTTAAATAACTGTTAGTTATGAAGAATAAACCTTTCTAAAGGTCGGTTGTAAATAAACGTGATTTGGTTCATTGCAGGCCTAACCTAGAATTATGTTAGGCATTTCATCCAAATCAGCTGTATTATTTATAATGTGTAACAACAGATGTTTGAATTGAATTACAATTCAGTAAGCATTGTTCGTTGATTTTTTTTTTTTTTTTTTTTTTTTTGTAATTGCATTTGATTTCTTAATCTAACGAAAACAATCTGTTGATGTGAATAATAATAAACTAATTATAAATTTGCTTTGTTTGTTGCTATGAATGTAAACAAAGCCCTTAAGCTTTTAATCCGAACAGCTGTTTTATCCGATTTATAACTATTTAACGCTTTAAAATAAATACTTGCAAATCCTTTTACTTTCTCACTATACTATAGTATAGAGAAAGTATAGTGATCGCAAAAAAAATCGATGTTGAGATTTTTGTGGAAATATCCGTTTTGGGACCCCCTGAGTACAAAAAAGTGGTTTTTACAAAATGTCTGTCTGTATGTATGTATGTATGTATGTCTGTATGTATGTCTGTATGTATGTCTGTATGTATGTATGTATATATGTATACAAAGCTAGAGAGAAAACTATTCGATCGATTTCAACCAAATTTGCACCAGACATGTCAAGTAGGCCTGTATAGATGCACGAAAAAGGGTTTTGAAAAATTTTGAAAAACAACCCCCTTTTTGGCCAAAAAAACCTCCAAAATATCAGTTATTATTTTTTTATAAAAAAACGGCTCTAACGATTTTGATAAAATTTGGCTTATTTGTAGCCTTTAATATATATATGCAAAAACCCGCATCTTTCTAAAAATTCTCGTTTAGCTAATAATAATAATAATAACTTATTTTTGGGGGTTTTTTGGCCATAAAGGGGGTTGTTTTTAAATTTTTTTCAAAACCTTTTTACGTGCATCTATAAAGACCTAATTGACGTGTTTGGTGCAAATTTGTTCGAAATCTATCAAATAGTTTTCTCTCTAGATAATAATAATAATATTTATTAGTCAATCTCCAACTTTAATAAAAGTATACAAAGCTAGAGAGAAAACTATTTGATCGATTTTAACCAAATTTGCACCAGACATGTCCAGTAGGCTTGTATAGATGCACGAAAAAGGGTTTTGAAAAATTTTGAAAAACAACCCCCAAAAAATCAATTATTATTTTTTTATAAAAAAACTGCTCTAACGATTTTGATAAAATTTTGTAGCCTTTAATGTGCCCTACCATATGCAAAAACCCGCATCTTTCTAAAAATTCTCGTTTAGCTAATAATAATAATAATAACTGATTTTTGGGGTTTTTTTGGCCATAATTGTGAAGGTTTTTCACAATTTTTCAAAACATTTTTACGTGCATCTATAAAGTCCTAATTGACGTGTTTGGTGCAAATTTGTTCGAAATCGATCGAATAGTTTTCTCTCTAGATAATAATAATAATATTTATTAGTTAATCTCCAACTTTAATAAAAAAAACTCTCCTACCCCACCCTAAAAGTCACTGTGAATCTGTTTAGTAATTTAAATATGTTTGTGAGAAAGTATGTGCCAGTTCCTGGTACCGTTTATTTAGTGTTAGTCTTTGACCCTTTAAGAATATACCTTTAAATTTTCGTATTTGTATCGTAAGTGGGTTTTGTTCCACGTTGATTCAGTTAGTCAGGACAAACCATCAAACTTCAAACTAGAAACAATAACTAACTGAAAAAACAAACTTGAAATAAATCTTAATTTTGAGCAAGTTTTTGACAGTAAGAATGAATTCACAAGTATTATGACAAATTAATTCGCACGAAAATAGCACATTAAAATTAAGTACACAATATTTACAAGAAGTACGGAAATTTAACGTTCGTTTACTTGTCCAACCACTCCTCGTACACATTTAAAAAATACTAAACCAACACTTAATTTTCCCACAACAGATTCCTTTGCCAGTCATTTTACCAGTCAGCAAGATTTCTAGGATGATCACGTGAAGGCGATGGGTCGTGATAACACGAGGTTCGTGGTAATGCCTTAACTGTAAATACACTGTCTGCAGGTACTGTAGGCTACTGTAAAACCTTGAGCTAGAGGTGTAGAAAGTTGAACCGACCCGGAGTGGTTGTTACAGTGGCTTTAGTAATTAATGTGACAAGTGTGTGTAGTGTAGGCATTGAACATGCATTACATCTGTTGTACCGCCTTAATGAGATCTTCACCCGGAAATAATCTTTAAAGGAAAAGGAATTTTAATACATACATCCTTACCGAGCGAAAGTGTAATTCTTCTAAACGTTTTTATTAGCGAATTTGTATAGGAAAGACGAACTATTGCAGTGACTTGTATGGTGGTCAATGAGCACCCATCGTGGTCCCCAGAAAACGTTTCGCATTCTAGCAGCGGCATTTTACGTCCAATTTGGTTTCTAAGTCGCTTAGACGAGTTCGTTAGCAAAAATATATCCAACAACCAAAAGCACTTTTTTGAACATAAGAATTTTTTTAGATTTTTGTACTATGGTGAAACTTTTTGGGTTTTTATTTAGGGACTACAAAAATTTAAGTAGGAGAGGTATTTGTTTTTTTACACGACATTTAAGCTCGTCTGGTCCGCGAAAATAGGCCAACACGTAAAATGTAATAAAAGAACTCGGTTCAAATAAATGCAGGAGGGGATTTTACCGTGGGTGAGCTTCTGTTGCGGAGCCGACGGAGCGAAGCTAGTTTGTCCGCGAGAGAAGCGAAGCAGTCCCAAATGAGAAGCCCCAAGGTTTAAGTTCGAACTCAAAAAATGTTTTGTTGCGCCGCGAGCAGAACGAAACCGTGTGTGAGCTGCGGTTTTAGGCTGAGGTGCAAACAAATTCTACTTGTACATTTCGTACACGGAGGCAGCTATTCAACGTTTTCGAGAGCAGACCAATGTCCCAAATAGTTGTTTGAAACCCAAAAACATATATAAATTTAATTTAGGAAATTCGCTCAACCCTCGTCAGCGGTTCAGCTGCGTTGTCGAATTATTTTAGTTACCATTTATTAGCGACTTTCCATAGGAAAAATGAGCTATTGCAGTGGCCCTTATGGTAAGACCCAAGGTCGGGAGTAGCAAATGAGCACCGATTTTAAGCATGATTTTGGGGTGTCATTAAAAATCATATACATATTTATGTATGTATATATATATATATATGTGTGTTCGCACTCTAGCGGTCGTATTTTAAGTCCGATTTGGTTCAAATTTGGAAACCCTAAAACTAGGCCTATTTAAACTTAATTTTGGAAATTTGGTCAACTCACGTCAGCGGTTCAGCTGCGTGGTCGAATTATTTAGTATTTAACCAGGCGTTCTTGCACACAATTGTTATCGTAGGCTATAGACCAGTCAATAGAGATTTGTTTTGCTAACAAACTTAACAGCAAATCGTTTGCGGAATGACTTGAGGAATAGTTTTTAGATGAAAATACCACCTTCGAAAACATGATTTTTTTATTGTAAAATTATTAAAACCACAAAAAAAGTAGAAAGTTTGACTTTTTTTAGTTTTTCTCTTATATGTTGTATATCATTGGTTAAATCGCAATACTTTCAACGGAAAAATTTAATAAATTTAAAAGCCTTTAAAATGAGACTTTGTAAGAATGCATATTTGACAGGAAAATAATTAAAGAAACACGGAAAATTGCATTTTTCGAAATTTATAATTTCGACATTTTAAACGTTAAAGCTTTGGAATTATGTAAAATGACAGTTAATTGCATGTTAATGAACCACAGGTGGGCCTTGTCCGATATACAGTATTGATTTTGCATAGTAACTGTTTAAATAACTAGAAGTTATCTTGAAAAATGCAAATGAATGAATTGTTACAGCCTATTTAAATTTTTAAAACGGATTCTGAAAGTCGAGATCATGAGCTTCAAAACGTATATTTCACATTTACGTAAAAAAGCTGAGAAGTTGGTTAAAAGTGATTCTGAACACGACCACAAACGCGCGAGCAATCTGTCGGGAGTCTAGCGAAGTAAAGCTGGTTGGGGAATCTCTCCGCTGCTGTACCTAAGTTAACCGGTAAACTTTATTAATTACCTTTTTCAAAAATGCAATTTTCCCTGGTTTTCCCCAATTTCTCAGTTAAAAATGCACTGATCAAGACTTACAAAGTGTCATGTGAAATGTTTTTAAATTGACAACAAATTTTCCATTGAAAGTATAGCGTTTCATCCAATTGTATAAGCGAAAACCCAAAACAGTTGAATTTTGTAAGGTTTTTATTGTTTCAATAATTCCACTATAAAAACTCATTGTTTCAGAAAGTGGTATTTTCATATTCAAACTAATCCTTGAGCCATAGCGCAATCAGTTAGCTGTTAAATGTTTTAGCAAAAACTGCCTTTTTTATCTAATGACAGGTGTGTACTATATTTTACTTCGACCGTTGTCCTAATATACAGGTCGTCAAAAACGTATCATAACTGCTGGATATCTCGGCTTGTTAAAACAAAGATATTTATCATTTTAAAGGAATGTATATTTTGTATAACATTGTGGTTTTCAAATTGTGATAGTATATATCAACCATTTTTCCAATGTCAGCCAACTTGAAAACATCCAATGGAAACTCATATTTTGTATACAACTCCTACGCTTTTGCAATTTAAACATAATTTTAAGAATCTTTTAGTCTTTTTAGTTTTTTTAATAAAACTGCATTTTTCGTGCAAATTGGACTTGAAATTAAAATTTTTAGATTTTTGAAAAGCTTTAAAAGTACTAATTTTATATTATGAACGTGTTCTGGGGACCATGATCGGTGCTCATTTACCACTCATTGAATGGAAGTGCATAGAAGACGAACAACAAATATTCATTTTTATATATTAAGCTAGGGGCTCCGCCCACCAACTCCCGTATAATCTTTACATATAATTCTTCTATACGTGTGTATGTCACTGAACTCCTCCTAAACGGCTGCATCAATTTTGATGAAATTTTATTGTGTGTTTGAGTGAGTTTCTGGATGGTTTAGATTCATAATTGGAAGGGCTTGAATTGGGGATGCTACCCCTATACAATAAAATATATATATTAAACTAACTTCCTACAAGCTATAAAGCTAAAATTATGTAACATGTAATATCATTTTTAAGGCATATACAAAACTATTTGCAATGTGATTACTTAAGTCAAAGGGTTGAAATAGAATAACTACCCTTAAAATTAAATATTAATCCATTGACGTTTTCTATATTCTGAAAAACTACTCAACTAATTTTACTAAAATTTCACAATTTACACATAATAAATAGTACCAGGATTTGTTTAGAGAATATCGTTACTACAAACAAAAATATTTAAAGTCGATTACTAAAGTGAAAGGTATGAAATGGGATAACTCCCTTAAAATTAAATCAAGCAATAGCGAAACATTGTCAGATCCACTAGTATCTGTGCATCTATGACCTCATAGAATATACCTTTAAGTTTTCGTGTGTAAGTAGTTTTCGTTCTACGTTGATTCCATGTCAGTCAGCCATGACAAAGCCTCTTGTATATATGGATTATAAGGGTTTAATAGCAACCAAGTTCATTGAAAACACATAAAAACTGCAGACGATGCGACTCATAAACTGAACTAGATCAAATACTGTTCAAGGATCAAACTAAACCCAAGCGTCGTTGTTTTCAAGTAGAAGGAAAAGCAGTTTTGTCGACGTCGGTACAGCCACGTAATGCTAGAAACCAGCTAGCTGCGGACTGTGGAGTGCCATAACTAACTTCTTGTGAAATGTGAAGTATGCAGCAAAGAGAAAGGTACACACTCGCGCACGCACGCACACGGTGTTTGGATGAACCGGCCTTGTCAGGAATTTGCATTCGGACATCTGACTCCACTTGGCACGCGTTCCCGCCTCCGTCATTCGTCAAACTGGGTTCTCTTTATGCTAATACAAATACCTGTAGTAAGTAATATCAAAAATGAGTTCAGCCGCGAATGTATTTCTCTCCGCGATTGGTAAACATTTCAGGAATTTAAACTGTACGTTAGCAGCGACGGTTGCTTCCGAGTTTGAAAACATTTGTTGTTCTTTTCTTATAAAATTACAAAGGATGGGTGAATCATCAAACTTGTGAAAACAACTTTTGGATATAAGTTTCGATTTCGTGCTCGTGGAAAGTCTCTCCCACCTCGATCCTATGTAAATGAAATAGTTTTGTTAGTATTTAACCCTTCGACGCAACTTAATGGCGTCAACAACATAAAATGAAATGCTCACAACAAACTAAAACAGTGTTTACTTAGCCAAAAAATTTTCAATATGTTTAAATTCTAAATTGTTTTACTGATCCTGCCGACATAACTTTAGCATAATCCGAATTGCGTATAACCTTCCAAAAATTGCGTTGATTGCGTTTAGTGCAAAATCAGTAACCTTTCCACATTTCTAACTGAAGTTGTCCTGTCGTCCACTGTCCGAAGAAACACTGTTCGAACTGAAAATAATTCACGCTGCTGAACCAATAACGTTGAGGGGGAAGTTCCAAAATTAAGTTTATATGTTTCAGCGTTTCTACAAACTATTTGAAAAATTGGTCTACTCGCTAAATAAATACCAGCGTGTACGAAATATATTAGTAGAATTTGTTTTCATCTCAGCCTCCAGCCACGGTTCAAATGCAGCTGCTTCGTTCCGCTTGCAGCGGAAACACTAGCTTTGCGACTATGGACGGCTTCACTTAGGTCGCAGTGGACGAATTGGGTTTTTATGGTACTCTTAGGTATGTTTATAGAATTTACGTGTTGACCGATTTTAGGGAGGACCAAACGGGCTATAAGGTGGTGTAAAAAATATGCAGAATAATCTCCCATATATATTTTTTTAGACAAAACCCCAAAAAGATTTAGTCCAAACAAAAAAATCCAAACAAATTTTATTTCCCTTCAAACAACGTGCTTTCAGTTGTCGGATTTTTTGGCTGTCGAAGACGTTTGAGCGACTTAGAAAAACAACGTGTACACCAAATTTAGGGCCAAATCTGACATAAAATGCGGTAGTTATAATGCGAATACATATGCTATAGTAAATAGTTTTTTAGTAGGAACCAATTGGTTTCAGAAATAAGTTGAACACTAATGGTGAGTTGCTCCAGTTTATAAACCAAGTTTATGAAGGCATAAATGAGGGTAAATGTTGTTCAGGTATGTTTATAGACATAATGAAAGCATTTGATACTGTAGATCACCCACTATTTTAAAATCCAGGATGTACAACTCAGTTATCAGAGGAGTTCAGCTGATACTTAGTGGATAGGACGCAGCAAACTAAGGTGAATTTAGGGTTGAGTGAACCGGGAAGTGTTCGCTTCGGGATTCCTCAGGGTTCGGTGTTCTCCTCCCCTTTATTTTTAATATATGTTAACACTTTATGTAATGGTGCATTTAAGGGTGAGTTGGAAGCATTTGCTGATGACACGGCTTTATTTTATAAAGCGGACACTGAGGAACAATTGCGAACTCACATGCAAAGTCATGTACAGATAAGAATGCGTTGGTGGTTTACAAGAAATGACTTGGTCATGAGCCCAAAATCTAAATATATTATTTGTAGTATTACCAAAAATTCACGATTCTCTGTTCCACTAAAGTACCATGAGATAAACTGCAATATGGATTTATGTCCTTGCCCTCGATTGAACAAGTTCAAGAAATTCAGTATTTTGGACTGTTTGTCGAATCGAAGCTTACTTGGAAAAAACACACAACCTATCTAAAAAATGAATTAATAAAATATATCAGGCTATTTTATATGCTCGGATACGTATGTAACGAGAAAATATTGAAAATTATCTATTTTGCACTGGTCAGTTAAAATATGGTCTCGCAGTTTGAGGACCTACGGATGTTACAACATTAAAACCAATAATTACGCTGCAGAAGAATTTTGTTCGTATCTTATCGCACAAACCCAACACCGAACCCAGTGAACCTCTTTTTTTTAAAAAAAACTGTATATTTTACCTTTTAAATACCTGTTTATTTATCACTGAAAAAACTCTAACCGTACTGCAAAGTTAAAATTAATGTTAACAGTTTTTCTGTCATGGTAACATTTATAATGTCATGGTTACTTTAGAGCTTGAAATATTTGCATTGCTGTAAGGTTTTTTTAATGTTGAGTTTTAATGTAAACTCGAATGTAGTAAAATGTCATAGTTAATTTAATATACGTAAAGGCGATGATTGTAGTCACTAAATTAGTTAATGTAACTATAAGGTAAATCTAACGTAATATACATCTAAAAAACGGAATGAAAACAATATCTTAATATGTTCACAATGTTAGCTTACTTACAAGGCATAAAGACGGTTATTTATGCAGTGAACTGGGTTACATCCGCTTTACATCCTTTAGACGGTAGCCTTTTCCTGTTTTAGAGTTACCCTGTCCACAATTACAGTTTCTCACGTTTTTACGAAATTCGAATTCAGTTTCTCTTCAGTACTCGGTAGACTAACAAGTAACAACAAAGACCACATCAAACAGCTATAACTAAACTGCTTCGTTGTCGATCTTCTTGTTTTTCAACATACATGGATCTTTATACATACATGTAGAAGCTTTGTTGACGTCATGGGGATTTCAAAATTATATTACAATTTTTAAAGGTAAGTTCAGGTAAATACATAAGTTAATACAGTATTATAATTAGATGCAGTAATTTTAAAAACTACCATAATAAATACGGTATATATTCAATGTTAAAATTTCATTACAGGTTATGGGAGGTTGCCTGAAGTTATACAGTACATAACTTTGTCATACTATTTTAAAAATATATAACTAATCTATTTTCTATATATTTTAAATTATTGTTTTAATAATCATTCTGGTAAATATTTAAAATTCATTTTAGTAATCTATTTACACATAATTAGTTTATTAACAAATAATATACTTTCATTTCAGAAAATGAAAAAGATATACTTGCCCTATCCAATATGGAGGAAATCCATGTAAAGGAACTTATTTTTTAGTACCTAACTTCCATTTAACTGATTTAACATTAACTTACTACATACAACTACAGACAAATCATTCATATTATATTTTTTCAAGTAAAAATATAAGGCTCAAAGAAAGAAAATTAACAAAATAACATAATTGTTAATTTATATACGTCAGGCATTTCGCTAAAATATTTATTAATAACAACTACATCTTACAACAAATTAACGATTTGTTAAAAAAAATATTCTTAAAGATTCAGTTTGGTTGTTTAGCTGTTTAAAAATGTGTGAATGAATTTTTAATATGTAGGAGTGGTTTTTAAGAAGTAATTTTCCATTAAAGCCTCAGTTAGACTGCCAACGGCATCAGTCAATTAACATGAATTGTTTTAGGAATTTTTACATTTGAAATGACAGAGCCTTATTTTATTATTTTGTAAATATTTGGATGTTCTTCAAAAACCTAAAAATAGCATATACAAATATTTGGATAATGAATTTTGATTACTTTTATCAGAACTAATTATTCTGATATTTGAAATAATTTATGTATTTAAAATAATTTACGATGTTTACGAGTATTGATCAACCCTTGTTAACTAATTATTAAAACTAAGAATGTTTTTTACTAACAAAAAAGTAACTTCAAACTAGCTTAACTACTACTCAAGATAATAAATATGCATCTTCGGTGGGAAATGTCGCAGTAATTAATTAAATTAAAAGTAATGAACTCATTATCAAATACGGTAGCTTTAAACATAAAATTTAGGTTAACATTTTTAAAAGTTGTAATTTAAAGCTTGAATTCTTTTTAAGATACAGTAAAAATGTTATGTCCTTAACTATGTAAATAACTACATACATTAATAACTATGTATATTATATAATATATTTTATAGTTATCTTACACTTAATTTTTATTTTTTCCAGAACTCTTACTATGTACCTCCTCTAACTGGAGGACCTCGACAGTTAGTATGCAGGGGAAAGCTTGTCGACAAATTTCGAAATAAAATATCGGAGTTAAGAAAAGCTGTTTCTGTTGTGACAAAAATAACTATTGTTACAATAAACAAACTATATAGTAATTACAATCTTAACTAGTGTTAGAACTTTATTAGTATGAAGTTCATCATTACATCAACTAACCTTGCAAGGACGTTTGTTATACCGAAACACACAGAGCAATTACTCTTATGATTACAATAAATAATATGAGTGTAATATTTTGTAGATGTATTGCCTAATTATATTATTTTTGTGACAATAACAACTAACTTACCAGTAAAGGATCACTACAATATTAAACACTCTACCTAATGTTATAACTACATTAGTTTATATTCACTACTACATTAACTAGCCTTGCGACATAGTTAGTAGTGCCTTAATGTCATAGAAACATTAGGCTTACTGTTGAACTTACATTTGCTGCTAAGTTAATAACATTGCTATAATAGTCCAGTCATATTAGGTAAAAATACCCCTCTACCTAGAAATAATTCCCTAAAAGGGGAAACTTTGCATATGTATAGTACTAGCACCCAGTAACAACATATTAAAAATCAACATTCGTGCATGCTGTGCTACGGCCGCCATCTTGGAAAATGGCGGACGAATTTCACTTTTTGGCCATATCTCACTAACCGTTGGAGATACAAAAAATATTTTCAAACAAAAGTTAAAGACCACAAAGAAATACATCTTTTTAGTTCTGATAAATGTTGTCCTATCTCTAACGGTTATTGAGAAAAATTCAAATTAGTAATGACAAAACTTGAATTTTGTTCGAATTTCTGCAGTTGAAGTGGGAAATTTAATTTAACACGTACATTAATCTTTAAGGTTTGGCATTTAGACCTAATTATTATTGAAATACAAAATATTTGTTAGTTTCTTTTTATTTATAAACATTTTTTAAGTAAAAAGGTAGAACAGTCATCGCATGATTTATAGTCACTTGTTTCCTACGAAGACTCTTCGGACACTTTTTACTTTTTAGCTTCGTTACGTTCTCAGTAAAACACTTGAGTGTCTCTGGAATTACACTCTGGCCATCTTCTTCCAAGTTTATGAAGGAGGAATACTCATTTAGGTTATAGAATCTGCCACGTATGTCATCTCTGATTATGGTCGCAGCAGCTTTGACTATACGTAATTTCTCATCTTCTAGATTGGATTCTATTTCTGAATGCCACTTTTCAATGAAATATTTGTCGGCAGTACTTCTAAAAGTAAAGATGCATGTCTTATTTGGCAAAGTTGTACACAGTAATGCACTGCCATAACGTTGCTTGAGTAGGGCTTTTATATGTTTATCCGAATACAAATCCTCAAATCCTCCGTAGTATTCTCAGCGATTTGTAAGATAATATTTTTCAGTTCATCAAGTGTGTATTGGCACTCATCGTTTTCATCTAAAATAGAGCAAAGCCTATCAAACACACTAGCACAGGATTCAATTTTGGGTCGACCTCTTTCAGTTGATTTAGTAACTGTCTTGAATGTGGTAAAACAATCTGTATGATAGCACGCTTCAGCAGCTATTAAATCTCCTAATGTGCATATTCGGCGTTTCACTTCATTCCCCCATTCATCTTGCCGCTCATCACAGTACCTCTTGATATTTTCACACATGACATAAGTCGTCACTTTACATGCCACACGCCGTCTAGCCTTTGGTAGCTTGGTATTTGGCTGTTCGATCTCCTCCGCACACAATATACAATACGTTTTAAAATCAATCGAAGTAACATTACTTCGTAATGTAGCTGGACTAGATTCTCTTTGTGCAAGTTCCCGTTTCCGTTTCTTGATATTTTGCTTTGCCGTGTACTTCTTTCGGCAATTGACATGGACTGTAATTTGCGTAATTGATGACAAAAAAATATGAATTCCGTCATTTCTTTCCTTACTAGCTTCAATTAAAGAGCTCAGTCCTCTTTTCACTTCAACAATTTCACCTTCTTGCAAACTTGAGTTGCATATAACAACAGTTTATGTCATCCATTATTTTCTTTTAGTCATCACAATTCCTGAAACAAACAGTCATCACAAAAATTATTTTCACTTAGCAAGGCCACTACAGTGTAAGATTTTTTGAGAAGAAATATAACTACTAGAATTCGAACAAAATTCAAGTTTAGTTTTTACTAATTTGAGTTTTTCTCAATAACCGTTAGAGATAGGACAAAAGTTATCAGAACTGAAAAGATATATTTCTTAGTGTTCTTTAACTTTTGTTTGAAAATATTTTTTTTATCTCCAACGGTTAGTGAGATATGGCCAAAAAAGTGAAAATCGGCCGCCATTTTCCAAGATGGCGGCCGTAGCACAGCATGCACGAATGTTGATTTTTAATATGTTGTTACTGGGTGCTAGTAGTATACATATGCAAAGTTTCCCCTTTTAGGGAATTATTTCCACCTAATATCCTAATATGACTGGACTATAATATCAAGAGATCAACAGTAGCTTACTTTAACCGTAAAGTTAACTACACCCTGCTGACCCGTAAACAAATATTTCTTTTACCGCAACATTAATTGTGTTGCTGCAAGGATAGAGTTTTTTCAGTGTAAAGTACTGAGAACCTTTTTTGACCGAACCGTGGACAGAGGTGACACTTTAGGGCCAAGAGCTTTGATATTGCGGAATAGATCAAATGGTTTTTGTACCTAATCCAAATTTCACTATTTATATGAAATCTTTTGCATATTTAGCACCTACATTTTTTAATTGTATGCCAGAAAGAATTAAATCATGTTCGAACAGACATAAGTTTTCCAGTTTGCTGCGTAATATTTTACTCGAACTTGAAGATGTACATTCTTATTTCAATGTAATATCTTGAATGTTACGCTTTGGTGTTATATTCAGGTGTTGTATCCTTTGTATTAACAACAAAAAACAAAAATGATTGCTTTTGTAAACCTTTTATAATTTATATGTATTGTGTATATGTATGTAAGTCAATTTAAGTTATAAATATGGATGTGTTGTTTATAAAAAGACTAAAAGTAAAATTTTTGTTTGTAGATTTAAATGTAAATAGTTTATTGTATGTAGGTATATTTATTGGGAACTCAGTCGGCTGCGGATAACTGGACTTTATCTTTGAATTTTGTTTTATGTATGTTTATGTATTATTTTAAAAACACCCCACACAGGTTTTATTACCTCATGGTTTCCTTTATTGTTTCTGTATTTTTTATTTTTTATTTTTTGGTTATGTTGAGTTTTACAAATATGTTTATTTTAAAGAATTAATTTATAATTTTGTAAATCAGAAGCAATAAAAAAACAAACAATCAATCAATCAATATAACATTTTTAATGACACTCCAAAAACGTATTTTGGGGACCATGATCGGTGCCCATTTACTATTCCCGACTTTATGTCTTACTATAAAATTCATCTTTCCTTCGGAAATGCGCTAATAAGGGATATTATTTGATAGTATGGTAGAGAAGGTTGATGCAATTTTTGTGATTGGAAAAGTACTGTGGTTTAGGGATACAAACCGACAATCGGAAAAAGAGACCATGTGAATAAATAAGATGATTCAGAGTTCACTCTGAACTCTAGCTGAACGAAGTATAGAAAATCAAATAAATATATTTTGTGACCTTATTCTAAAATGCCGAAACATCAATGGAATACAATGGAAACTTTGAAAATCTTTTAGAACTGCTGCGCTACAAACGACCAAAGACGTTTTACATAATAGAACTTTGGACCTTGGGCACGGTAATATCACGACTTACCTCATGTTCAAATCACAAGTTGAAAGAGTTCAGTGACAATAAAATAAGTTCTCTAAATGGTTCATTCAATGCCACTTTTCAGATATTAAAAAGTACTACCATTACAATATCTCTATTTATACAAAGTCCTAAAGAAGTTTTAAATACGGAGTGGAAATACAACAGTAGTACATAACCCAGATAGAATGAGACTTAAAAAAGCCAAACAAGATTTTTTTACGAAATTTTATTAACTATCGCCCCGAAACTTTTTAACAATATACCTGAATATATTCAAAAATGTACAAATTCTAAAACTGTTTGAGGTATTTCAGTCACTGGTTTACGTTTTAGACGATACAACGCGCATTTTAAATATTACAACTCAATATGTGGACGATATTTTGGGACTATCGCCTGTGAATGATTGTTTTTGTGCGAGTGTGTTGCTTTGATTTTTTTTAAAGGATATGTTAAATTAGTGTTTACTATTTCTATTGTACATATATTTTTCGTACTAAATTCTATCTACGTTTTTAACAGACTCCACCTTTTGTGCTAAATTGTATAATTATTATGTTGTTAATTTTATATGTTATGAGTTTTCACAGCTCGTTTATTCTAATCCACGAGGTTTAATAAGTAATATTTGTTTTTTTTTCAAATGAGGGAATCTTTAAAACAGGCTCAGTTAACCTCATTGGCGGATCCAGGGGGGCTGTGGGGCTGCAGCTCCTTCCTTTGGGTCATTATATTTTTGTTTTGTTTAATCGTCTAAGTGGCAGACTGCTCAATTGACTAGTCTCAGACGACACAACTTGTATTGAATATTTCACCCACTAAATATTATCCAATCTCAATAAAACAAATCATTGGAAAGGACATGTTTTAAACTTTAATTTTTGAATTTACAAATTTCTTCTAAAACTTATGTTTGAATTGTAAGCATCGTTATAATATTGTAGTGTTCTAAATCAACTGATGCCGCGTGAGAAAGCACAACAAATGACTCAAACTCGTTACTTTTTAAAGATAACCGTCAGACAGACTTGTTTTGAGAAGAAGTTTTTATGTATTCCAAAAAAATATTCTATACCCCGCCCCTCCCTTGGATAATAGACACTCCTTGAAACTGGCTGGATCCGCCTATGGTTGACCCAAATGAAATACCTACATTTTCTTTGTACAATTGTGTCCGAAAGGCTTATGATTTTTATTTTATTTGTTTATTTGTATAAGTTTATAATAGTGGTTAAGTTCTATTTTCTGTAAACTTTATTTTGGTTTTGTATGTAGTATTTAATGTTATTATAGTTTTGTTACATTCATGATTCTGATAGTGTACAAGGAGAATAATTAATAAATAAATATCAGGAAACTGACACATACTTTCTCCCTCATTATAGGAACTTAATTTTTTATTTTTAAGAGTAATTGTCCCATAAAAATCCATAAAATAACGAAAAAACCAACTTTTCTCAAAAACGGCTCGAACGATTTTGATTAAAATTTTATAGTTCATAGTACTTTAGGTCCCTAATAAACTATAAATTTTAATCAAAATCGTTAGAGCCGTTTTTGAGAAAAGTTGATTTTTCCGTTATTTTAAGGGTTTTTATGGGAAAATTACCCTTAAAAATAAAAAATTCACAAAAAGGAAAAAACGCCTGGAGATACCGTGGATTAGTACCTCCATACCAAATTTCATCAAAATCGGACGACTGGTTTAGGCTCTAGGTCTGATAACATCCACACAGACACACAGACACACACACAGACGTCACTCCGAAAACCACTTTTTTAGGTTCAGGGGGGACCCAAAACGGATATTTCCACCAAAAACTCAAACTCAAAAATTTTGACGAATACAATACTTTCTCCATATACTATGGTATAGGGGGAGAAAGTAAAAATAACTCGATCACTCAGCTGAACCGCTGAAGTGAGTTGAGTGAGTTTCCAAAATTGAGTTTGTGTTTTAGGGTTTCAACCAACTATTTGAAAAATTGGTCTACTCACGTGGGCTCTGAATAGCTGGCTGCGTGTACGAAATATATTAGTAGAAATTGTTTCCACCTCAGCCTCCAACCTGTCTCAAACGCAGCTTCGTTCCGCTAGCCACGGTAAATGGACTGCTTCGCTTCTCTCGACTAGCAGCGGACAAACTCGCTGTGATGGGTAAAATATGTCATGTACTTTGATGTACTTTACGTTTAGTTGATTTTCGAGGAACCAGACGTGCTAAAAGGTCGTGTAAAAAACAAGCTGTGCGGTATAATGTCCTATATTTATTTTTTTATATAAACCCCAAAAAAGTTTCATTCTAGGAAAAATCTCAAGAACATCTTCCTGCCAAAAAACGTGATTTCTGTTGTTGGATTTTTTTGGCTGACGAACTCGTTTGAACAATATAGAAAACCAACGTGTGTACCAAATTTGGACCGAAGCGGATGTAAAATGCGGCGGTTAAAGTGCGAACACACATGTATATAAATAAATGTTTTAATTACACCCCACAATATTTTCTGGAGACCATGATCTGTGCTCATTCAACACTCCATAAGAGTCACTGCAATAAATCATCTTTCCTATGGAAGGTCGCTAATATATATATATATATATATATTTAGAATTATTGCCTCCTAGTGTCAGAATGTTTGCCTCTTCACGCATAACAGTTTAACAAACAGTTTCATTCCGGGTAAAAATGTGTTTTAGATGAAAACCTATTATTAGAATTCTCATGAAGAGGCAGAAGTGACGCGCGTACACTGTATACAGTTTTTGTTATATTTTTTTAAACATTTTTTGAGTTTTTTTTCATTTGTTATTTTTGTCGAGAAGCTCGTCTGTAAAAATACACAAACGCTGCTTGGAGTATTTCCATAGAGCTAGATTGGTAATTAATTATAGATCAGTGCCCTAGCTTATAGTAATTCCGAGAATTTGGTTGAAAATTGTTGTCTTTTTACGGTTTGCTGATAACGTGAAGAACTATTCACACGTTCTTCGGTTTTCTATTATTTCGCAACATTTAACAACGATATTTAACTAAAAACACCATTATTGGACCTGTAGCGTTTGTCATAGCATTGTTTGAACAGAAATGCACTGACGAACGGTTTACGTCATAATGGACTGAAGGGTTAAATTAATTCACCCTCACCTTTCTAGAGTCTAAACCAAACTGTTCTTAGGGATGGTACGATATTATCTATATTAGTAGATATCGATATTTTGTTTCGATATTCATAACGATATCAATATCGGAAACTTCTCGATGTCGCAACAACCCTACCGATAAGGCGATATAACTAGAGATCTTGTGATATTATCGATATTAGTAAATATCGATATTTTCGTTTCGATATTTCCTATGTTATATCGATATTTTCATTTCGATATTTCCAATATTATATCGCTATTTTGTTTCGGTAATATCGTGATATCGATATTAGACCTTCATAACAATATCAATATCTGAAATTTCTTGATGTCGCAATAACTCTACAGATAAGGCGATAACTAGGGATGTTTCGATATTAGTAGATATTGATATTTTGTTTAGATGATATCGTGATATCGATATTAAAGCTTGATCTAGATATCACTATCGGGAAACTTCCCGATATCGCAACGACCTTACCGACAACTGTTCTGTTCAGCCGCAATAGAGATTTTACGCTTCGTCATAATCAACCAGTTTGTTTCCTGGGAGCAATGAGCAGTTTTGTTCTGTGTACCAAGTTTTCTCGTATGATTGAGCGAACGTGTATATTTCTTCTGGTTTGTGAAAGCCTTACCTGTCTCTATACAGGAAGTTTGATATCATCACGACTATCGAACCTGTGAGTAATCTTCTGCATCGCAATAGTAATTAGAAAGTACGCCTTTTCTGCTGTTACACCATAAACTGAAGGGGGTATCATCTCGAGTATATACGTTCGCGGGGATTTTTTCTGAATATCCTTAACTTGGCGTGAATATTCTGGAAGGAACTTGGGCACTTAAAACGTATGAAAATGAGAAGTTGTGGTTCAACAGACACTTTTTGAAATGAAAAGTTCCTTAGCGCGCCGAGCACATTTTAGATCAGGTAAAATATACGAACTCGAGTTACGGGAGGCGCTTAAAGTGAGACGCTTTGTGTTTTTTATTTCTTCTTCTTCGTTGGTTTACACACGAACCAATATAAACCAGAAGTTTAATGTAAGAGGTGATAGTAAAAGATAAAAAATCGACGAAATAAAATAGGCAGTGTTTAAATAAATTCAAAAGCTTAAACTCAATAGCTGCATGGGTTTAGTCACTTCACGCTACCGATGAAATGGACATTATGCCTCATCATTTTGGAAGTTGTGATAAAGTAGTTTACTTGGTATACCTCTGAAATGGACATAGCACTTCCTAATTTTGTAAGTTGTGTTAAATTATTGTAAAGGTTGTTCCTCTAAAATTTAAATAGTGCTTTCTTATTTTCTTAATATGTCTAAATTTCCTAACTTGGTTGCTATAGTAATAAAATGTAAATGCATTAAAGAAACTTGTGTTGGTTCAGTATAGGTCTGAACTAAAAGTATGTTGTTAAACTTGTTAAACTTTTAACATATTAAAATTACAGTAAAATAAAGTAAGCTCTCTAGAACATGTATTGGTTCAGTAGGTATAGGTCGAATCTAAAATTGTGTTTTTTTTAACTATTCTTTGACTATGTTTTTGTTATTTTTTAGATTTCAATTTTAAATGGAACAAGTTAAAAACAATGATAAAATTTCTGATTAAACCAATGCAACCAATATTCAAGGCAATTTTCACTTTTGTACTGAACCAACACAGGTTTCTTGAAAATCGTCAAGAAAGGCTAACTTTATTATAATTTTATAATACGTGCACTGAAGTATTAAGACTACAAAGGAATCTATATATTGCTTATAGTAAGACAGGAAACTTTCAGATATTTACCATTGTCGGACTCGTCAATAGAAAAGGCGGATGTAGTTTTGCCACGTTGTCAATCATAACCAACCGATGCTTAAATCTAATTATTGTTGGTGAATTGACCTCAGATAAAAAGTGTTCTCATCAACAATAGGCTATTTCCTCGTCGCCTCGGGTCGTAATTGGACGATGTCCATTCAATCTGACAATAGTTGGCTTGTTAATTGTGATTTCAGACAACAGGAGGCACTACCAGTTATCGACTATCCATTGAAATATTGAATCGGTCACACGCTTTGCTTTTACCATCTCGGATTTATTTTTTCTTTTGCCCGGTTCATTGCACCAGAAAACCTTGAACACAGTATATTGACGGTGAAAAACACAAGAAGAAACTACCAAATTGGTAATAATCGTTAATAGTTGCAAACGGTATAGAGAAGGCTTCGACTGTTTAGGCTTGCTATGGCTGTTTGTACAGCCCATATATGGGTGTATGAGTCGTCACAAAGACCATTGTCAGGGATAACGCAATTATACTGGGAGGGTGAGAACGTAGCAGTTGCAAGTTTGTTATCTAATTAAGTATAATAATGATGGTTGATAATACTCCTATTATAGTTTTTAGCACCGACTATAGTCTCCAGAACAGGTTTTGGGGTGTCTTTAAAAATTATGTATATATATGTTCGCACACTAACGGCTGCTGTTTACGTTCGACTTGGTCCAAATTTGGTACTCACTCTGGTTTTTGTATGCCGCTCGGACGATTTCGTTAGCCAAAAAGAACGTTTTTTGATTGAAAATAAATATTCTTTGAGATTTGTCGTACTAGAATAAAACATTTTTTAGGTTTATCTAAAAACCTCATGATACATTAATACATGTTTGTTCTGCACATTTTTGGAACGAAGTTCCTTAACGCGGGTTGCGGTAGGAGTAAACAAATAGAAAACGTAATGCGTAACGAAAAAAAGGGGTTTTAATTGGTTGCTATGGCAATTACAAATATAAAATACGAATAACGAAAAAGCGTTATCAAATTGGTTGCTATGGCAATGAATGAAAATGCATTCAAGAAACATGTGTTTTGGTTCATTAATTTAAATTAAGAGACGATCGTTCCGTCCGGCGTAGTTCAGGTAATATCGTCAAGCGCTGAAATACATTCAATAAACATAAAATTTTGGTTCATCAGTCTAGGCCTAACCTAAAATTATTGTGTGTATATTTAATTTATTTTACCTGCTTTAAAGGCAACATACATACTAGTTTTATGACGGATTTGGGTTTCACATGCAATTTTAAGACTTTTTTTATTCTTGGTGTGTTTTTTTTTTATAAACTTAACTGTTTTGCCGCTAGGAGTGCTGAAAGTTTCAGAAACTCTTATTTCAACAATTTATTAAAGATTCTTATTTTACATTTGCAAACAATAAAATTTAACTCCAAGTACAATATTTTTTACAACGGAATGTTAAAAAGCTGTTACAGTTTCACAAATACTTTATTTTAAACAAAAAACGGAATATTGAAGACGGTAGTCTTATATTTAATAATTAATGTATCAATATTCGGAATGGCGACTAACAATTAATTTTATCGTAAACACATACATTTTTCATTACCTTCAATGGTCCTGTTTTCGTAAATTCTAGACAGGACTAAAATGTGTTTAGTGTTATTAGTGTGAACAATGTAGTGATGTGTGTTAATAAGTGTAACAGCAAGACTTTGAAAATAGAAACTGCGGTAATGAAAAATTAATTAATTAATTATGTTGTAAACATAACACCAAAGTTTAATCCACGCTTGCATTGCAGGTGATGGGTGAAATCAGCTGTTATATTGTTATCGTGGACTTACACTCGCTTTTATAAGATTATGTAAATTTCTATGTCTTAAATTCATTATCCTCAGAGGTGTGGTAGTCTTGAAACTGTTTTATTTTCTATTACAATTTAGATGTTTTATTAATACAGCTAGTCTATAATGTCTCCAGTAGATAATAAATTACAAATAATCGCAATAAAAACTTAACCCGATAAAAAGATCGCCAAATGTTTTCTACAACTTTTCGTTTACAATCCAACTTTCACTCAAACAGAGTAGTTTCAGCAGTTTTATCTTTTAAATGCTATAAAGTGGCCTTTCTCTCCAAGTTATTCATCGTCATAACAGCATCGTTTCTGAAAATAAGTTTTATGGCTAGGAATTTCTTCTTCTTCAAAAAATACTTCCAATACTTCATATGATTAGTGTAAAACCTACGATGAGTTGTAAGTTATGTGTGACGTTATTAATTATAATCTACTAATATTCTAGTTTTTCGAAATGTATTTTGTTAACTTTGAAATATTAAATAATTATTAAAATATTTGTTTGTCTGGAAGACATCTACTAAATATTTAAAAAAAAGATCTACTACGTTTAAATACGAGTAGAAGCCGTCGTCAAACTGGAATTCTGTAATAATCGAAGGGGTTTTAATAACATTTTACTTATAACTTAAATTAAAAAAAGAACCTGATTATTCTCTGTTATACTTCGTTTAAGTTCGACCGACCAAAAAACCCGGCAAGCTAGTTTATTGCTCCGTTCATTAGTTTTTAAAATATTTTTCTAATTTGCTAAACTTGCATTCGTTCTAATATATTTTAAATCTACTTGAAAAATAATTCCATCTCGCAGCTGAAACCCTGACGTGAGTTGAGTGAATTTCCAAAATGAAGTAAGGCCTATGTTTTAATGGTTCAACCAACTACTGTATTTGGGAAATTGTTTTGCACTTCAACCCCGGTTCCCGCGCAGGGGTGTCATTTTGGAAGGGGCAGGGGGGTCGGCACCCCCCCAATATTTGAAAAGTATTAAAATTACAATTTGAAATTTTTAAATAATAGGCGTGTAATAATGATGCCGAACAACAGAAAAGACCATACATTTTTATTGTTTTTACGTAGATCACTTTTAGAATGTAATAACATGACACGTTTTATAATTGATTCTAAATAATCTGCAAACTAATCATGTCACAAGATAAAGTTTGCCCCTAAAGGATGTCTCAAAATAGCGTGAAATAGTTTTAAATGACGTGATTTATATTGTGAACATTTTTAATTTTTGGAACGACCCAACGGCCCTTCCCGGTGGCCGTAGCCCCCCCCCCCCCAACATTTTGGTGAAATGACGCCACTGTTCCCGCGCTGCTTCGTTCTGCTCCCACGTGGATTTTATCCGTGCACTTCATAGGAAGTATTTTACGTTTTGATCGATTTTTGGGAGCCAGACGGGCTTTAGGGTTGTGTAAAAATACAAAATGTGCAGAATAATTTCTTACATTAATTTATTAGATAAAACCCCTAAACGTTTGTGGGAAACATGATCGATGCTATTGACCACTACCGACCATAGGTCTCACCATAAGAGTAACTGCAATAGCCAAACTTTCCTATGCACATTCGCTAATAATGAAAATGTATGGTTAAAACATGAGTTTCAAACGTTTTTTTTTTAGTACTACACAGTAGATTTAAAACATATTAGATAGAATGTGATATGTTGGCAAAAAAAACTAATTAAGATACTGATGAACCAAACAGGCGAGGCGGCCGGGTCCTGCTGGCTTGTTTAATTACGACGGTAGACTTAGCCAGAAGTCTTGCGAATTTAAACGGAGTATAGATACCCGGCTGGACATGCTCCCATATAGCTCACAGAGTGCTTCCCTCCCATCACTTACTAAAAACTTCAAAAATTTCAAAAAGGATGTGATGATGTGATTTTACATTAAGTGTTTTTAATATTTCCGAGGATGAATTCTCAAACAGGATCCTCGGCAGACCCAGCCACCATCTTGAATTCAACTCCCATAAGAGCAATGTTAAATGCGTAACAAGATTATTGGAGTAATAATGGTCAGACAATTATTCTGAATGTGTCATTTTAAAGATTTGGTCAGTCCAAATGTGGATATCTTTTAGTTTTTTTAATTTTTTTTTAATTAAATTTGTTCTTTGACTTAACTCAAATACAAAGTTTGCGATTCTTTATTGAATAGTGAATAATAAACATAAAAAATGTAATAAGCTCACCACATTCAAAATTGAATTACCTCTATCTAAATTTAATTAAATGTATCACATCAACTTGTTTCTCGCGGATAAATACTAGAAAAAGAATATATCCGTTAATTTTGAGTGTGTGAGAGAAAGCTGCGTTTCATGACTTACTCACATACATTGTCACGCATGCGCATTTCTGTAACCCTCTAGTTTCCGCCTTTATGAAGCTGCTCTAAATTTGATAACGGAAGAATGAAACGCACACAAACTCAATGCTAGTAGTGTACAGTTCTGTCACTTGGAGAGCTACGATCAAATCAGAAATATTTGTTCACTCCTGCCGAGCTCTAGCCTCGGCAAACTAAACATCTTACATAATGTTATCAGAATATTGTTTACAAATAACATTATCTCCTACAAAACTAAGATAATACGGGTTCGTATTAAAATACGTTAATGAATCCTGACCGACGTCCTTGGCTGACGAATAACAAACCAGTTGCTATTAATTTTGTATTGGTCAAATGCTTCATCAATTTACGTTTTTTTTTTCGATGTTGGTAAAATCTACAACAGCCGCAGAAAGCTAATTTATAAAGGCTTTAACCATGGGCTATCAGACGCGTTAAATTTGTATTAAAATAATCTTTTAGCATAACCTCGTTTTTAAAGCCTATGCTATACAATCTTCCGAGCTGACTATTCTTAACATCGTTGAAACGTTATACATTCTACATTCGGTGAGGTGATCCAGAAGGTATTTTCTACGGCCAATTAAACGCATTAAAACAAAACAACCATCGCTAATCTGATAAAATATATTTAGAAGGCCTTGCTACATTTATAGCGTGATATCCAGACGATTGACGGATTAACTCGTGTGTTTTGTCTAAATTGTTGCGTCGATAGTTAACAATCGAGATAATCTTTTATAGGAGGTCGAGATTAAAATGACGTCAACATCCCATCCATTCAATAGTGTTGTCATGGTAACTCAAAACAAATTGAAACAGACTGGCTCACGGAGTTATCCAAACTGAACGATCATTACTAGCGAATTTCTATAGGAAAGATGAGCTACTGCATCAGTGACTCTTATGGTGAGACCCACGGTCGGGGGGGGAGGGGGGGGCAATGAGCACCGATCATTAAAAATTGTGTACATATACATGTTCGCTCTCTTACGGCCGCATTTTACGTCCGATTTGATCCAAATTGCAAGATTTTTTTCAAAGTCACTCAGACGAGTTTGTTAGCAAAGAAATCCAACTACTAGAAGCACGTTTTTTCACAGGAAATAATAATGTTTTTAAATTGTTCGTACTTTAATGAAATGTTTTCGTTGTTTTATCTAAACAATTGAATATAGGATATTATTCTGCACACGACCTTATAGCCCGTCTGGCTCCCCAGAGTTCTATCAAAACGTAAAATACCATAAAAGTACCCGCTTCAAATACACGAGGGTGATTTTACCGTAGGCCGACCGCCGGGGGATGCCAACTCGCTTTTTGTCCGCTCTGAGCGAAGCGAACCGAGACCGCAAGGTCGAGTTGCAACTTGCAAAGCGCAGTCTAGCGCTATTTTTCATTCCCGGAGGCAGCTATTCAGTGCCATCTTGAGTAGACCGATTTCCCAAATACTTGCTTGAAATCGTAAAACATATAAACTTGTTTTCGCTCAACTCACATCAGCAATTCAGCTGAATTATTGAATTACATATAGTTGTACATACATCCTTTAAATAGTTGACAGGAAGTTTTCGGAAAATAACGATTGGACCGCCAAAAATCCGTTTTTGTCGTGTTGGTTTTAAGTTTATCAGAACAATATTTATTTTATATTTGTGCTGTACTTAGTTGTCTAGTTAATTGCGTCATCACGAGCAAATGTATAAAGAGTGGTCTTTTAATTATTTAAACAAATATTTTGTTTTCTAGTTTACTAGCAGAGCATTTTCTCGCGTTTCATCGGCAGCCCCCCTCCCTCCCGCGCCTAATAACAGTTGAAACTTACCGTTGTTCCCCAAGGCTCGTCTAATAGCCTCTTCTGTTCTACGCGTGTATTACTGTACTTGCAACCATTTAACTCTCTACTGGCTGACATGACATTCATCAATATAATGGCTATTTCGTTGCCAAAAAATCTGTTCCACTTACAACACTGCTTCATAAATCATGACAAATAATGTCATTATAGTACAGGTACAGGTATAATAACATTTTCATCATAATTAATACAGCCAGGTGAATTTTTTTGCCAACAGGTTCTTTTTAACATAAACATTGTAGAAAAGTCTACCAATCCCCCTCCGGGGATTATAAATAAATAAAACTATTACCTCTTATTGGCCCTTATCTATAATACAGCTGGTGCGGATGAGGTAAATAGCGATGTTTTTTAACATTACGTAAGTTCTAAAGCAAAGAAATTTTGAATTTATAAAAATATTGTCTTACACGAAATTTTACGATACACAACTTTGTTCTCATAAAAAAAATCATATTTTTAGAGAAATTAACAGTTTCTTTAAGACACGTGAAAAAACGACTAAAGTCCAGTATATCATTTTCAGTAGGCCTAATTTAATTCAATTTTCTATTTTCAAAATAAAATGAAAAATGCGCTGCACCAAATTCAACAATCCAATGAAACCAACATTTATTCTTCACAATAATTTTATTGAATATCCTACTATAAGTGTTAGTGATTTTGACTAAGATATACAAAAACTATCCATATTTAGTTTTGTGTTTCACTCTCAAATGAATTAAGCAATGAAATTTTACGAAATATATTTGTAAACTTTAATTTTTATAGGCAAAAATCCGGTTTGGTCATCATCGACCGCGTGTGGTATGGAGTAGGCTATACAATGATTTTAAACGTAACAAACTAAACAAACACACCATAAAGAAAACAACCTCTTATTTTACAGTCAAAAATAATTAACAATGCAAATAAAACTATTTCAAATATTAAAATTAATTACTAAGGAAATAAAAAAAACAGATAAATCTATAAACTTAGAACTAACGAATAATCAATATATTGTGATAATATAAAATAAATTATAGTGGTCGTTGTTTTATTGGCCTCTGTTATAGTGGTCGCTGTTCAGTGGCCTCTATTATAGTTG
>JAGFPH010004621.1:8093-19519 GCA_018207615.1 Philaenus spumarius | reverse complement strand
CACTCTCTATTTGTATTGCCTGCAGAATGTTAAACTGACATATGTAACCTATTGAATTAATCGATATATTTAATATATGATTCCTTATAGTACAGGAGATAAAATTTGTATTGGTTTGCAATCCAATGGCTGCATTTTAAGTCCGATTTGGTCCAAATTTGGCAGACACGTTGGTTTTCTCGGAAGTGTTCTTTAGTTAAAAAATTCCAACAACACGTTTCTTGACAGGAAGTAAAAATGTTTTGAGATTTTTCGTACTAGAATGAAACTTTTAGGGTTTTATCTAAAAACATATATTGTATATTATAGGAGATCATTTTGCACACTTTGTTTTTTTACATGACCTTATAGCTGTTCTGGTTCCACCAAAATTTATAAAAACGTAAAAGACCATAAACGCACCTTGACCTACCATAAAAAGCGAGTTTGTCCGGTGCGAGCAAACCGAAGCTGTCCATAATCTAAGGGGAGGTCGAGATTCAAACTCCCAAAGCGCAGTTCATAATCCGAGGGGAGGTCGAGGTTCAAACTCCCAAAGCGCAGTCCATAATCCGAGGGGAGTTCGAGGTTCAAACTCCCAAAGCGCAGTCCATAATCCGAGGGGAGGTCGAGGTTCAAACTCCCAAAGCGCAGTCCATAATCCGAGGGGAGGTCGAGGTTCAAACTCCCAAAGCGCAGTTCATAATCCGAGGGGAGGTCGAGGTTCAAACTCCCAAAGCGCAGTCCATAATCCGAGGGGAGGTCGAGGTTCAAACTTCCAAAGCGCAGTCCATAATCCGAGGGGAGGACGAGGTTCAAACTCCGAAAGCGCAGGCCATAATCCGAGGAGAGGTCGAGGTTCAAACTCCCAAAGCGCAGTCCATAATCCGCGGCCGCAAGATCGAGTGTTTCCGCTTCTAACGGGAGGATGTAGCGCGTGAGCCGGGGCTGGTGGCTGAGGTGCAAACAAATTATACTACACGGAGGCAGCTATTTAGGGCCTTCGTGAGTAGATCAATTCCCTAAAGCATACAAACATAATTTTGGAACTTGCTCAACTTACGTCAGCGGTTTAGCTGCGTGATAAAATTATTTTTATAGAAGTTGATAAGTTAAGTTACCGCTACACTTAAACTCGTGGATCCAATTAAAAGTAGTTTATAGAAAAAAATAAAGTATTCGAAAATTCTATAGAATTTGTGCAGAGTTACTTTAGCTTAAGTATAATTTAAATACGTGGGATATGACTTCATAACTTTAACTTTCGTATGAAATAACAATGCACCCAGAGATGGGTCAGAAGAATGTTGAGCAGATATAGGTGGAGCAGACATTGTCATGGCGAGTCCGTTAATTGGAATAAAGCAAGCAGATTGGTGAGGCGGGGGGGGGGGGGGGAACAGGTGTGCGGAGACCTTGGTTGTTTCGCTCGAGGCTAGTTGGTAAGTCAACACAAGATACGACTGTCTTGTTAAGATAGCCGCGGTGGTAAACTAACGTGGTTTACAGTTTCCGCATTTTTTTTGTAACTGTAGAAATACGCGTAACGAGCCCACTATAACGTCCGCTCGAGTGTTTTCGATCACGTTTGGAGCCCGGTTTACTGTAAAGTCAGTGGACGACTAATTCAGATAAATAGTATAGAGCAACGTTTACTGCAGTTTAGAATAGTGGGAAAATAAAACGTAGGCCTACTCACACTTCCATTAATTTTAAATTGTTGAATACACTTTCATAGTACGAAACATTTGTTTCAACTTCAAAACCAAAGAAATGCAATATCTGTGGCCTATTGATAAATAAATAGAATTCTGACTTTGATAATAAATAAACCGTTGTGCCAATGCTACAGCCGGTTGTTGATTACACATAATTCTGATTTTGATAGTAAATAAGCTCTTGTGTTAATACTGTAGCCTATTTTTGAATATAGAGAATTCTAACTTTGTTAATAAACAAACTTTTGTGTCAATACTGTAGCCTATTGTTGAATACACATAATTATCACTTTGATAATGAATAAGCTGTTGTGCCAATAATGTAGCCTATTGTTGAATACACAGAATTCTGATTTTGATAATAAACAAACTTGTGTGTCAATACTGTAGCCTATTGTTGATTACACAGAATTGTCACTTTGGTAATAAATAAGCTGTTGTGCCAATAATGTAGCCTATTGTTGAGTACACAGAATTGTCACTTTGATAATAAAAAAGCTTTTGTGTCAACACTGTAGCCTATTGTTGAATACGCAGAATTCTGATTTTGATAATAAATAAGCTGTTGTGCCAATAAGGTAGCCTATTGTTGAACATACAGAATTCTGATGTTGATAATAAATTAACTGTTGTGCCAAAAATGTAGATTATTGTTGAACACACAGAATTCTGATTTCGATAATAAATAAGCTGTTGTGTCAATACTGTAGCCTATTGTTGAATACGCAGAATTCTGATTTTGATAATAAATAAGCTGTTGTGCCAATAAGGTAGCCTATTGTTGAACATACAGAATTCTGATGTTGATAATAAATTAGTTTTTGTGTCAATACTGTAACCTATTGTGAAATACACAGAATTCTGACTTTGATAATAAATGAGCCCTTGTGTCAATCCGTAACCTATCGTTGAATACATAGAATTCTGACTTTGATAATAAACAAACTGTTTCGTCAATACCGAAATCTAATGTTGATAACACAGAATTTTGACTTTGATAATAATTAATCGATTTTTTTAAGTCCTCCCCACGTGTGGGTTGTAGATTAGTAATACCTAGTATGATGGATTTAACGTCCTCCATATACCAAATATACATATTAGTACACCTAATTACAACACTTAAACAACAGAAATTTAAAACAAAACATATACAGCGTGTCAAAAAAAGTATCGGAACGGCTTTATTTCTCAGCTTTAACAAAGATAGAAAAGTGTTTAACCTCTCATTTTAAAGGATTAAATATTTCGAATAACTCGAAGGTTTTCAAACTTTGACAACACCAGACATTTTTCCAATATGCGACCAACTTAGACAAATTTTTAACACAAATTTTAATTTTCTATTACGTTTTTGATTTTATACGTAATTTTAAGACTTTTGTTATTTGTGTGTGTGTGTGTGTTTTTTTTTGTAAACAGAACCATTTTCATGTAAGTTGGACTGAATGTTTCGATTTTTAAAGGTTCTTAAGCAACTTACATTTAGGACCTAATAAAACGAAGTAACCCCCTTTTGTAAGATGCTTGAAATTAATTATTTCATCAATTCATAAGATACAAATCACAGATTTAAAACATAATGATATTTTAATTGGCTGTCGAGAGATAACGGTGAAAAACTTTAAAAAACATTTTGATATGGAAAAATGAGTACTTTTTATAGTGTGACCTGAAAACACATGTCTCCTTCAAGTATCTGTTAATTGGAATTTTGTTTTAACTTCTGAACTATTTAATATATTGCCTGTCGTAAATTACATTCGTAAATCAGTTTTTATTTTTTCTCAAAACAAAAAGCACTTTCTGCAGAATTTCGAGGGTGTGAAAACTGTTGCAGCTAAATATTATAAGGTACGGTAAAAATTTTAATTTACGTTTTTACCGAATCCTTACCAAATTATTACCTTAGTTAATGTTTAAGAATATGTCTTCAGCACTCATTAGGATAATGTCTACAAGCCATACAATGAAGAAAACGTCAACACCGTAAGAAATATAAAAAAGGACAAAGGACAACTTTTGTAGTTATGAGAAGGGTTGTTACAAACCAAAATAAAATGATTGTCGTGCCTCGTTACAAAAAGTCAGCTCCCTTAATAGGACGAGTACATAATTCATAACAAGTAAATAGTTGTGTCACACATCCGAGCGACATTTTGTAACAAAAAGTGTAACGAGCTGGTGGGCTTAAATTATAGTTCCAGTTTTTATTTTTATCATAATATCACTCGGCAATTATTGGTGGTTAACTATTAAATGATAAATGGCACTTTGATGAGCCTTAACAAGCTCCAATGTATGACAGAACCACTTCGATAGAACCTAATATCAATTGTTGTTCTCTGTGACGAAAAGAATACACAAATAATTCAACACGCAGCTGAACCGCTGACGTGAGTTGAGTGAATTTCCAAAATTGAGTTTATACGTTTTAGGGTTTTTAACTGACTACTTGGGAAATGGGTCTACTCACGAAAGTGTTGAATAGCAGCCTGCGTGTACGAAATGTATTAGTAGAATTTGTTTGCACCTCAGCCTCCAGCCCGACTCAAGCGCTTCTTCGTTCCGCTGGCGGCGCTTTGCACCTCAGCCTTGCGGCCTCGAATTACGATGGTCTGCTTTGCTTTGCTGCCGTCGGATCAGAAGATGTCCCAAAGGTAAAACTCCCTACGTTGATTTTTACCGGGTACTTTGATGATTAATTATTTAAAAAAATTCTATTCAAATATTATTCGCCATCAATATTAATTACATTTCGTAAAACTTACACAAAATACAATTTTGAATTTGCGCATAATTTAGCACTCAAAATTGACTAAATTTTAAAATGTAGGCCTAAGCGTCTGTTTAATTTAATTAATTGTTTACGACTTTCATAATATTTGGGTTATTTCAATTGAAGTAACCGTTTCAAAGATTTAAGCGAATACAAAATATGAGTTTGCACGTAGAAGGTAAACATAGCCGTTTTTTGACTGTCATTTTTGTTATACCACTGACCAAACTTGATGTTTTAGGTAGTCATTCTAGCATAATTTAACGCTCTGTACTACTAGATATTGGTAAAAATCTGAAAAAAGTGCGAACATTGTGAGGTTTTGTTGCTCCCAAACGTTGTGCTCATTTCCTGGGTTGGAGTAAACTCAGATTAAACATATTTGTAAATGAAGATATTACAGACCACACGGAATTAAGAACTGGAAATATTTATTTCGGAATTATTTTTACTTTCCTAACGCATTGAATACGATTTAATAAATAAATAAATAGAAAACAGCTTATACGTAATTCCCCTTATTAACGGCTTCAATAATCTAATAACACTTTTTGAAATAGTTAATACCTCGAAAAGTCATAGTATTTTTTATACGTTTCCACCTAAAATGAGGCTATGAAATATCAACATGGTTGAATTAAAAAAAAAAAGAAAAAAACAAACAAACTGTTTATTAAGATTTCCTGTATTTTAAGACCTGAATTTTAGTACTGTTTATACCTATTTTTCTCTCTTTTTTACCGTACCTAGCATTAGAGTTTTTGGATTGATAAATGTGTAAGTTGGCAGTCCTTTAAATAATACTTGAAGCAAGAAGTGTTGGCAAGCAGGACCACAAAGGTTCTTTCCAGTTAAAATGTATAATGACAAAGATGAATATATTTTACAAATATTTTATGAATGTATGAGGAGTTCAGCAACCAGTAATGTAGACTATGACTGTATCACAGAACAAAGGCCGCACAACTAACAGAAACATGTAAAACGTTGTGACTGCAAAATTAATTTCAAAGACGTTGGTGGATTAAATTTGCAAAACAAAGTATGTAGTGGATACAAATTGTTTGCAATTTAAGCTGTGTCTGTGCTTAGAGTGCTTTATGTCCAGCATTCTCTTAGTTAAGGTTTACAAATTCATGAGATAAACGTTTGGCAATATTTCATAAACATAAACGACTGTAACAACTTTGTTCAATAAATTTGAACATACATTTCTACTTGGTAAAATGTTGTGTTTACTTAAGAATTTATATTTAATTCTTCCATAGATTGTCATTTTATTTGTAAAGTACAGTTCGTCCTATCTAAAAGCTTATAATAAGATAAAATATAAAATAATAACGCAGATAAATTTTCTAAATTAAACTGCCTGAATATTTGTGACTCTTTTTTTAATTCTCCAGCCACAAGCATGAGAAACAATTTGATACTCACGCTTAGCCACGGGCTATAACTACCAATTCAGTACTCACTCAAAGAAGATGTATATTTTTGATACAAATAAATCAAATCATATATATTGCGTTCTTTAATTAAACTACATCAGAAATACTACATTTTAATTTTAATAGAACTGTTGCCCCACTACAAGTTATGATTAAACTGTGTGGCAGTCAACCTGTTAACTAGAAGCAGAGATAAAAGTTATTCTCCAGACATCTACCTTGCCCTGTACTTCTTGCAATCAATGTTTCAACAAAATTCTAATTCCTAATTTATTGCAAGTAGGCCTATTAACATACTACCCTAATTATCACAGTCTGAAACCGCTAGACCGACACCAAACTATTAGTCTACAAGCTAAATAGCACAGCGACTTACCAATAATCCCAGTACTCTCTGCGTCAGGCATGACATGGAGGCAGCACAGGATAAGAAACACCGTCAGCAGATACATCTTGGACACCATCCGACACTCTAAACACACAATCAAAGGTAATAGATCACCAAACGTACCGTAAAAACTAGGTAAGGGGTAGAGAACGCTCCAATCGCGGGACGATCGACCTGCCGCACTATTGGTCTATTGGGTGTGGGAGGAGCCATGGCGGCGGTGTATATTCTGTTAAACATGAAATGTACGATTACCGTTTTTTTAAGTTTAGAGGGAAACAAGGATCGGTATGTCCAGACAAAGGAGAGGTGGGAAGGTATGCGGATTTTTGGGTAAACATTTATGAGGTTAAGCGGTGAAAACAACGAAGGCAAACAGAATGGGCAATACGGCTGTTTTCAGTGAAACGACTTTAGGTTAGGCCTATTTTGTAACAAAACACGTTTATTGAAAGCATTTACATTATTACCATAGAAACCAAATTGTTAAATTTAGAATCAGATAATAATTATTCTTCACAACTAACAGCTTTTTTTTAAATTTAGGTAATAGCAAACAAAAGGCTTTCTGTATGGTAGTCAAACATCTGGTGTTACATATTATATTGTTTCCTTTAGAAGTTAATTATTTTAATTTAATATTACAAAGCATGCCGCAATTCCAACTATTGGCGTATGGTGCGTGACAGTTTCAATCTCTGTCTTGAGAGTACAATAATCTGTTTGCACTGGCTTTTCCATTGTTGGGCGCTAGGGTTGAGTGAAGCGAGCAGGGGTAGGGCCTCTAGCATTAGCTTTGTGCGAGTAGATTTTGTGCAAATCAGGTTACAAGTATTTGTAATAAATTAAGATATTAAGGGGGGAGATGAACTTTTATAAAAGACTAGCTGACCCGTACGGCGTTGCCCGTGGCTGTTTGTATTTTCAGTCTTATTGACGTAATTGTTTCTTTTTAAGTGTTTCTTGAATACCCGTGCGTATCCTACTGTGGTCATGAAAAAAAGGCTACGCTATTTAAGAAAGCACTGAAAATTGTATTCCTGTAAACTACTATCTAACATGAAAAAGCTTTAATATATCGTTTTAATTTATAGTTTTTACTAATTTTGACTTTCTCTTAATTTCATTGACAATGTTGCGAGCACCTACAGCCTAAAAGGAAGCTACGTACCAAATTTCATTCCAATTCGTTCTTATAGGGATTTTTAGTAACTTTGACCCCCCCCCCAAACCGCCCTAAAATTTTGAATTTCTTTTAACCATTTCTTAGCGAGGGTTTAAATTAGCTGGGGGGTCGTAGAAAAGATATTTGAATCACTTTGTAACATCCGCGTTAATTTAGGATGTAACAAACTGGTTCAAATAGAGTTTGAAATTTTAAATGTATAGGCCTAATTAGTATAAGATATTGTTTAGTATTTAAATATACAATTATATATCAAAATAGCTACGAATGTGATATTTTAATGGCATTTAGTTTAATTCAGATTGTTTGTTTAGTTTTCATTATAATATGTTTAAACCCGTGTATGTTTATGGTTATGCATGGTGTCAAATAATTTGTTTGTTATTATTATTATTGATAGCAAAAATATGTTTTGAAAAGTATTAAAAAATTCATAGTTATGATATATTTTATATAAACAATATTTTAAACAGCATATCTCTAAGTAAGCCTATATAGATATTTAATAACCAATGTTTGAGTTGAATTATAATTCTGTAAGCATTTTTCGTTGATTTTTCCTTGTGTTTGTTTATAGTTTTTCAATCTAACCTTAAAAAGCTGTTAGTTTTGAAGAGTAAAAGTGATTATAAATTTGCTAAGTAATGTTGCTATGGTAATGATTGTAAACAAACATAACGTGTTGCTAAGCTTTTTATACGAACAGCTGTTTTTGTAAGCTATGGTTTTGAGTTCATACAGTAAAGGCTGTTGACTTTCTTTCAAATTTGAAACTTTTTCGAGAAACTTTTCAAATTTTTCTTTACGTATAAACCTTCTATGAACTACTGCAAACATTTTAAGACCAAAATTAGCCAAATCGGTCCAGCCGTTCTCGAGTTTTAGCGAGACTAACGAACAGCAATTCATTTTTATATATATAGATATTAACCCTTTATAGGGCAAAAGACTGGGACATAACATTTTTTTTTTTTTGTTTTACAATTACTCGAATGGAATTTAGAAACATAAAAATAATAAAAAAATTGTTTACTACCTGTTACTTATTGTGTTTTAGGGTGGGAAATTATTATCCCTCTGCCCTATAACGGCATATAGCACACACACTTACCAGTGGGAAACATTACTAAAATATTACAAGGAAACCTTCGTTATATATAAAGATTTATGCTTTATTTACTTAATCTACATTAGTTGTACTTCTTAATGTTTACTTCAAAAGTTATCAACGGATAAATCTTCTATTTCCAATTTGATGTAGAACTTGCAGCTACACAACAATGGTAAACAACTATGCGTGTGGTGGACAGTGGGATAATATCTTAACACTTTTGCATTTATCAGGTGATTTAGCCAAGGAGATATAAATACAGAAGTCAGAAGAAGAAGAAAAAGAGATGCCATTTATATGTTGTGTATTAGTACAGAAAGTGGAAAAATAGTATCACATTGGTTTATAAAGATAGAAATACTTGTTTCCTTTGAAACATGGTGGGAAATTATTATCCCTCTGCCCTATAAAGGGTTTTGGAGAGGGGGGGGGGGGTTAAAAATCGTAAATTTTGTTTATTGCATAAAATTGTTTCCTGGTTTATGCTGATTGAATATAGACTACGTATATACTTTTATACATGTATCTTATCATTTTATGTAATAAAAAACATTTTTTGTAAAGGCTTGCATTACTTTTTGCAAAATGTATAAAGTATAGGGCCTATAAAGTATAAAGTACGAATAAAGTATATATTGTTTGTGATTTTAATGGTTACACGGTTCAAGGTAAAGACGTTGAAGTCACTTTGTAAAAAAAAAAATTAAATTTAACTCGGAATGAAAATATATATAATAAAAACAAAATAGATTTTTTGGCTATATAACCCGTCCGAGTCCCCTTAAATACCTGATTTCTGTAACCTTGTTTTTCAATACTTGGGCACAATTATCTTCTGAACCAGCAATTCAAAAACCTGATTTGTTTTATCATTGGTTACAAAATGTATTAGGATTTTTAAATATATGAAAAATTAAACATGCAAACAAAAAAATAAAATAAAAATTTGTTTAAAATATTCAAAAATATAAAATTTTTATAGATGTTAAGTTTTAATATTTTTTCTTGAAGCTAGTATGTTTTAAGTGTCATGAACTCAACAATATATATTACAAATTTCAGGAGAATAGGTCAAGTTATAAAGTTAACGGTACCTAACTGACTGGTGAATTCCCCATTCAAAAGCATTGAGCTGATAACGCGCATCTCCCCCCCTTAGAACGAAGTCCAACCCCCCCTCCCCCCGGAATTAAGAACTGAAAATCTTCTTTTGGAGTTAATTTTACTGGCCTATTTACTTATTCTAACGTATTGAATACGATTCAGAACAGGTTATATGCAATTACCATTATGAACAGCTCCCACAATCTAATTAATAACACTTTTTTAAATAATTATTATCTCAAAAAGTGATAGGCTAATATTAAGTTTTTGAAAAAGTTTCCTTCTAAAATGCGTGTTTAAAAAAAAATAAAATAAAGTTGAGAAATATCAACATGGTTGAATTTGAGCATACAAACATATGTTTTACCGGATATCCTGTATTTTCAGACCTGAATTTTGGTACTCTCTGTATACACCTGTTACGTCCATAACTAGAAGCAGAGATACAATAATAAATTGTTTTTATGTTATCAATAAATAGGAGCAGCTAAAAATATAAAAGAAAACAATATACTTATACGCATGGTTAAACAAGTAGGCCTATTGGGTGGGCCTATTATCTGCCAAGCCTCACTCAATATAGTGGAAAGAAATTAGAAAAAAAAAATTTGAATAAAAAGTGTTATAAGTTGAATCGGTAAGTTGAATTTAAAAAAAAAGTCATACATGCAAATGAGTCGAAACCGAATATCTTAGCAAAACCGGGATGCGGCTTCTCTAGAAAAGTGAATTTTTTATGTTTTCGAGTGCATCGCTACACTATTTTATAAATATCTCCAGCTTTATTGATCGTAACAAAATATAAATACTTGTAAATGAAAAATTATAAAAGTGTTGGGTTGTAATCGAGAAATTTTAATTTTTTGAGTTTAGCATGTATATTTTTGTAAAAAGTGTCAAAAAAGTTAAATAAAATTTGTTTATATAAAAAGAAAACGAATTTTTTAAACATATGTTTACATAAAAATACACTTAAAATAAAAAAGTTTAATCTATGACCATTTCTCATTAATTTTTTGTCAAAAATGTTTTTGTTTGAATATTTAATTACGTATTTATAGCATGAGAATATACATTTTACAAAAATTTTAATGAAGATCTGGTGAAGTTTATTCCATTTATTGTATTGTTGGTCAAACAAATCCAGAAATTTAGATGTTTAGGTTAGGATGTATTTGTAATGTAACTAAACCCACACTGTTCGATAGTCTATTTATTTACGAGTATTTTCATTGTTTTAAATTTTCTACGACCAATAGAGCCGGAGATATTTTAAAAAAATATTGTAGAGATGCTGAGATTTTAGGATTCGACTCATTTATCTGCACAAACAATATTTAAAAAATAATTTAACTTTCCAGATTACGTGCCTTTTAATTTCTAATAGAACCAGAAAGTGTGAAACTATTCGCAAACAGTTTCAATCAATGATAAGTAGTTTTATATGATCCAAATTAGTAAACAGGTCCTTGGGTTGGTAGGCTAATAAGCTTGTTTGTGCCGAAACAATTCCATCTAATTGCCCAGCTAGATTGACAGGTGACCTATGGCCCGTAGTTGATGCCATGCGTAGCGATTATATCCGGCTAGGCTCTGACCACGATGTTGACATGCTTCGGAAGATTACAACAGAATTAGACTACGTGCTGTAGTCAAGCCTTGTTATTTATTATAACCTTAAAAACACTTCAATTGAGTGTCAGTTCGTATTCAATA
>JAGFPH010004620.1:102767-115496 GCA_018207615.1 Philaenus spumarius | reverse complement strand
TTACATGTATTTAATTAGATAATTGTAGGCCATGCTCTAAATTGTGAACTGTAAAACTATAAAAATCCGTATGGTGTAGAATGCAGTAGGACTCCTGTGTTAGGATATAAGGTAATCTATACTTATAAAAGCCAAATACCATTGACTCATTGACTCATCACAGTTTCTCCAAAACCACGAGGCCTACAAACATGAAATTTGGCACTAATACTCTTTATAGGCTCTAGACGCGCACTAAGAAAGGGTTTCCGAAAATTCGAAATTTTAGGGGAGGTTTTTGGGGGTCAAAGTTACTAAATCACGATTTCTCAAAACCTACCGAATGGATTGGAATTAAATTTGGTATGTAGCTTCCTCTAAGGCCATGGATGAACGCTAAGAAAGGGTTTAAAAAAATTCAAAATTTAGGGGGGTTTTGGGGGGTCAAAGTTACAAAATCACGATTTCTCTAAAACCATCGAACGGATTGGAATGAAATTTGGTATGTAGCTTCCCCTAGGGCCATAGGTGCTCGCTAAGAAAGTTTTTCAAAAAATTCGAAATTTTAGGGGAGGTTTGGGGTCAAAGTTACTACAAAAACAATCGAACGGATTGGAATGAAATTTGGTATGTAGCTTCCTCTAGGGACCTAGGTACTCGCTAAGAAAGGGTTTAAAAAATTCGAAATTTTAGGGGGGTTTGGGGGGTCAAAGTTACTAAAAAGAAACACCGAACGGATTGGAATGAAATTTATTATGTAGCTTCCTCTAGGTGCTCGCTAAGAAAGAGTTTAAAAAAAAAATCAAAATTTTAGGGGAGGTTTGTTGGGGGGGGTCAAAGTTACTAAAAATCAACATAAGAAATACATAGTGTAATATATTTATTGATATAATATATTTTTTTGTTAATATACTTATACTTTGATTTGTCTATCCGTGAAAAGCCGGGTACCGGGCCTGCTAGATAGAATTCCATAAAAATATAAGCATTGTCTACAGGTATTCAAACATTAGCACTATGAGCAGGCTTGCTGTTTCTTGAATAGTATTCAATTGCTAAATTTATTTTTTAGTTTTTACTTTTAGCAATTGCCTAATGTTTTTTGAAATAGAGTAATCATTCTGAAGAAAGGTTTGATATCAATTACATTTTTTTTTGCAATGATTAAAAACGTACTGGGAATGTACCGGAATAATAGATTTTATCACAATGATAGTTTATTTGACTAAATAGAATGTACCATAACATATTTATATTTGAATGATAAATATGATAGTATTAAACAGTTTTAGTCTACGTTTGTGTAGGCCTACATAATCTATAAAGTTTAGTAAATGCCAAACACATTCCATCTTGTAAATTGTATCAATTTTGAAATATTATTTTATTTCCTAACTTTCTGCTTTGTTGTTCTTCCTGTCACCAAATAAATTATTTTTTGTGGCAAGTGATTGTACATAGTCCAATATTTTTACAAATAATAGGAAGAAGTAGGCCCACATTATAATTAAAACGGTTGTTTATAACTTGATTTACAAATATTTTTTCTTTACTATACCATTGTTCTAGCCATGGCCGTCAACTGAAATTTTAGAGGCCTTAATTGGTGGTCTCCAAATAACTTAATCTGTTTCCTTCTCCTTCTCTTGTTACCTAACCTGACATACATTTATGGTGTCAGAGGCAAATCGCATTTGCACTACCATCAAAGCAAATAATTTATATTTTACGCTTAGTATTTACAAAATATATTAGTAATTTGTTAAAAACCTAAACAAAACTAAATTATTATTTTAAGAATACAAGGTACATAAAACGAAATGGTTGGTTAATGTTCCTATAATTTTGCAAATACAATTTTTAATATATTTTAGAGCTAAGTTCTTTAACAAATTTAACATTAAATTTAGTGTTTGAAGTTATTAATAATGGAGGATGTTGAATTATGTTGATATTAATTATTGGGACATTTGCCATAATTTATGTAATATACTGGGGTGTCACACCTAAAATGTTACAATAGCTAACTTTTGAACTATAAATAAGACAGAGTAATTTAATTAATGGGGAACCTTCCTTTCTTTTTAATGACGTTTAAAAATCTATTTAGTGAAATGTTAACCGCCTTGTTCCTATATGGTGGCATAATTTGAAATTTGTTTTGGTACACCCTGTATTTTATGTTTTTTTAAGTGTAAAACAATATTTTAAGATTCCTACTTAAAATGTTACGATAGCTAACTTTAGAACCGTTGGGGGTACAAATAAGTTTTAATGGGGAACTCCCCTTATTTTTATAAAAGTTATTCTTTGGTCAAATTTGAAACTTTTTTAAATTGGCACTTTCCCAAAATTCCTAATAATAACAGAGCTGGAGAACATTTTGTTCATTAGTTTTATGTCCTGTATTTAACACACAGTTAAGTTGGCAATACTGAAAGCTCATAATATTTGTTTTGTTTTGTAATCAGTTGTTGTTTATTTCCATTGTTGCCCATTAAAACAGCACAATAACATTACTTTGTGATCATAACCTTCTTGTCTTATTGGTGTATACAAGTTTACATTCTTAAAATATTGTTTTACACTTGAATAATAACCTCCGGTGTCGAAAAGAAAACTTTAGAATCGGACAACGAATGTGGCGAAAACAACACGTGCTGTCTTCGGCAGCAGATTATTTTGCAGCGAAATTGGCAGCAAAGTACGAAGGCCCTTACGGACTTGCATGCTCCTTTATCCTATCCTAGGTTTGCTTAGCACCATTTTTTTAGTGTCTATGTTTAGATTCCAGTATTTCGTTTCGGTGCTGCGTGTTTTATCTGCGGTGAGATATAAGAAAGAGGAATAACCAATTATGCGGCCTTTCCAATCTCCGGCGGAAGAATCACTCAAGTGCCTCCTGCCAGGTCAGTGGTTAAACGGAGATACCATCTCGGCGTAACTACGGTTGGTGGGACGGAGAAGTCAGAGCGCAGGCACGGCCCCTAAGGTCATTGGGTATGACGATTGTTTCCACCTCGCGTGGCGGAAACGTGGATTCATGGGAGTTAGGAGGGCTACGCAAGGCGTAGACGCCTTCGCACAAGACATGTTAATGTTTCGCGTACACCTGGGAAGAGGACAAGGAGAACACTGGGTCCTGGTAGTGGCGGATACCCCAGGGAAAACACTGAGTGTTTATGATTCCGTTCAGGGTGGTGACCACCGTGGTTTGCTCAGCAATATTTTTTGTTACCTGCAAGAGGTGGCTCAACAGGAAAAGGTTCCATTCGAGAGCCGCTCTTGGCGCCTATGGGGAGGCAGAAGTTGTCCCAAGCAGGTTGATAGTGTCAGCTGAAGTTTTTACGTGTGCCCAGCAGGAGGGCTAACTTACATGGAGCAGGCGTGGAGGTAAACAAGAGCAGAAAGGTTATTGGACAAGAATTGAAGGCAGGACAATTACGGCGAACTATCAAACCACCTAATACTCTGAGTCTCTTTACGGAGGAGGAGCCCAAATGGACCATGGAGGAGTTTGAAGAAGAATTAAACCGGATTTCGCCACCCGTCCTCGGTTTGATTTCCCCAGTTCTGTCGATATCTCCCTGTTGGGATCTAACCAGCTCGTTGGAGTCGTCCATCAAAGTAATCTCCGAGAAGATAACTGGCCTAACCGACCTGCGGCTCACACCGATCACCACGGCAAAGCACTCGAGATGGAGGTCGAGGAACTAGAAGTCCTGTACCGAAATTAAGCTAGGCCGCCCACCCAAAAACAAATGAAATTGCTGATACCAGGCACCAACAAATATAAGAGTGTAAACGTCCACAAATTAGGATTAAAGAAACATATCCATTAGGAGGGCGAGCTGAAAAAAAGAAGATATTATTTAATTTTATATTTTTAGAAGATACTATTCTTTGTTGTTTTCTTTATGCGATCAGAAGAGGCGCCTTGATTATAGTCGTATCGTTTAAAAATTTTCCAAGAAAAGATTTTGTTTTCTCCCTGAAGATTTCGTTTCCTTATACTTGTGCATGCTTGTCTGGAGAACCAGATTAAACCAGACATAGGGGTAACAATCAGGGGCGGACTGAACTGTCGGCCAACCGGCCTTTGGGCCGATGCGCCCTCATCCAAAAAATATTCGTTAAAATTCAAAGAATGAGCCGAGAGCCGAGACACATTTCTAGAAAGCAAGAGGAAACCTCAGAGTAAGAATTCCAGCAGTGAATGGCAAAACAATGTCGGGTGTGAGACCTGAAGCTGTCACTGCCGACAAGCGAGAGCAAAGCAGCTCTTCTCTCTCGCACATGTACTACTTTTGATTATATACCTTATTTATCCATAATCAAAGGTACTACCGAGTATAGTATATTAAATAATCATGATCTAATTAAGAAAATTAGTGATGTAGAGATTAAACACTACTACAAATTAGTATCATTTGATATCACCAACTTATATACCAACGTTCCTATTGACGAAACCATCATAATTCTAGAAAATAATCTAAAAAAAAATAGCAGCTTGGGAAAAACAGAAATAAATGAATTGATTAATATCCTGAAAACTTGCCTCAAACAGAATTATTTCTCATTTAACAATGAAATATACATTCAAAACAAAGGCCTAACTATTGGATCACCTTTATCCGGAATAATGGCTGAAATATTTCTTAAAGACATTGAGAACAAACACATAATGAATGTAAACAACCAATTCAGGAAAATCTCATATACTATCACAGATATGTTGATGATATATTATGCCTATTCAATGGTTCAACAAGACAAATTGACAACTTCAACAAATATATAAATATAATTCACCCAAGCCTCAAGTTCACTTCAGAAATAGAAACCAACAATAGCTTTAATTATTTAGACCTAACCATCACAAAAATAGATAATAAACACAACTTTAAAATATATAGAAAGCCAACACAAACCAGCCATACTATAAACGCATCTTTATATAAACCACAATCACACAACCACACAATATAGCAGCATACAATAGTATGATATACCGAGCTCTAACCATACCCATGCAACAAGATGACCTTATGATGAAATAATGAAATGGCAATTATTAAACATATAGCGCAAAACAATGGTTTCAAATCTTCAATGGTGGACAAACTCGTACATAAAATACAGAAAAAACTTGAAAACCATAGCAAACCTCTACACTGCAACAACAGCAACAAAAAGACAAAATTCATTCCAATGCAATACACACCAATTTTCGATCAGCAAGTCTGCAACTCTTTCAAGAAATACAACTACAACATAGCCTATAGAACAAGAAACAGTTTATCACAATATTTCAACCACACGAAAAATAACCATGACCAACAATAGTGGCATATACAAACTAAATTGCAGTGATTGTGATAAATATTATATTGGACAAACAGGCAGAACATTTAGAGAAAGATTTAAAGAGCATATACCTAGCAGCAGAAACAATAGAACTACAAACTCAGCATTCACAGACCATTTAATTGATAACATACATTCTTACACCAGCATACAGGATAATATGTCAGTGATACATAAAATAAGTAAAGGCCACACCATGAACGTCATTGAAGAATATGAGATTTATAAACACTACAAAAGCAATCCAGAAAAAATCTTAAATGAAAAATTGAATTTTGCTTCCAATTGCCTTTATGATCTGATATTTTGCCAACAACATAAAATCAAAGAGACATAAGACAATCTAGTAGGGCACAAGGTACAATCTGATAAGAATTGAACAGAGCTGCACCTTTATCTTTCCAAATCAGTCTTGCAGGAAGTACACCAGAATGAGGTACCTCTCAAGTGTAGCAAAGTTAACCAAATTTATTTATTTATGTGACGTGTACGAAAAATGTACGAAAATATATGTTACCGTAAGTGTTGTGTATATATAAGTGTTTGAGTGGACATAGATAGCTTTCCTGATGATGCTGTCTGTGGCAGTGAAACATGTAGCCACATAAAAGGTAAAGTACAAATACAGACTACATTTGACAGAAAATAAATAATATATATATTTTATTTCTTTAATTTGAGCCGGTAATTTTGAAAAGAATTAAGAACCACACACACACACACACACACACTCACACACACACACACACACACACACACACACACACACACACACCTATACTTGTACAGCGTAGGATCCGAGCAAATGCGTAGTGTACATGCACTATTAACTTTTCTATGTTCCTTAATTTTATTGAATAATAACTATCACTTATGCTAAATAAATTATACTTAACATAATTGTTGCATTATTTTTTCAATTATATGCAAATTTAGAACTAACACTGTACATGTACTGCGAGCAATCGCTGTTGCTACGTCACATACACAGTTACAAGTTCTGTAAACGTATAGGAAGAAAGTTTTTCCGCGCCATTCTGTTGTTGTCTTATCAGGATGTCAGACCGGAAATTAATTCATACAAGCTCAACCCTGACCTTCATAAAGTCTTTCAGTTCGATTTTTTGCTCATCTGTCCCAGTAGTAATTTTCCCTACAAGTTTAAATGTAAGTTACGGTCATTTACATTCTGAAATGCCAGCTTTTAAAATAGGAAGTAATCTTTTTTAATTGGGTTTGCCAGTTTTTACAGTTTATATTTTATTTGCATTTTATTTTCGCAGTTGAAAATATTATTTTAAAAGGTTCATTCAAAGAGTGACAATACAAATCAAATTTATAAAGAGTAATTACATTTGAATAAAGAAGACATTTGTTTTGTAGGGCTAGAAGGTAAACATATTATATAATGCTCCCTAAATGGTTTTTAAAATTTTAAATACGTACACAATACTTATGAGAGGCAGATCCATTTAATAGCTAAGACATTGGAATTTATAGTGTTCGATTATGGGTAAAAATACAATTTAAAATAAAAAACATTTAGATTTCATTTGTACATAAGTAGCCAATTTTTAAATTTGAATGAGGTATACACTACACATTGCCTGATCCATTAGGCAATATAATAATATGTAGTTTTAACAAAAGAAAATCGGATTTATTGAATTGTTTGAAATATTTTGGAAATTAGATACGCTAAACTTTTGTGTTCAGAACAAGAGTCTGGATATATATATGTGTCTGTTTTTATGCTTATCATCTAAGGCTCTATCTCCTTTGAAGCCTTGCTTGTTTGCATTACCTTCTCCTAATTACTTGACAACAGTTTTAATAGGTCTACGACTCAATATTTAGGCCTACAGTAGCACTAAGCCCGCCATCGTATTTATTCTGATGTTTTCATAGTTTATGCAACTTATTCATAATTTCAATTTGTATTGATATAAAAGTAAGTAACTGATATAACTTTAAAATAAGTATTTTCATACATTGAATATTTACTGACATTTCTAAAATGCAATATATTCTAATTAAAACGCATAAACAGAAAATTGAAAATATTAAAAATTTTCTACATTAAGGTACGTACAAAGTTTAAAATATCTTACAAAATTTTCTTTGGAGGAGTAAAAATAGAATTTACGAAGTCGATTTGAAAGCATTTTTTAGGTCAAGTACTGTGAAATAAACATTTTTTGTCCCTTGCATTTTTTTCTAAAAACTCTTCCTTTTCGGGATATTAGCAACTTTATGTCGATTTATTTCAACCCGTTTAGGGCCTCCATTTTGTTTTGGGTGGTCCGATTTTTATTTTATTTATGTAATTTTCCTAGTCTTAAATAGACCTTTAATATAAGGTATCACTGGACCATACTTCCCATTTAAAAATTTTGAGTTGCCCCCGAAATCCCCTATTTTTGGGGGACACTAAAAATTTTCGATAACGTCAAAAGATACATTGGATTAAGTTAGTATCGTTCCCCAAAAGATATTTGTTTCTTTTAGCAAGCAACAAAATTTAAGGGACGGACGGACTTTTTTACACACAATATATATATCTATATATATAAAAGCCAAAACCCACTGACTCACTGGCTCACTCATCACGATTACTCAAAAACTACCGAACGGATTGGAATGAAATTTGGTATGTAGCTTCCTCTAGGGCCATAGGTGCTCACTAAGAAAAGGTTTGAAAAAATGTGAAATTTTAGGGAGGGTTTGGGGGGATCAAAGTTACTAAAATCATAATTTCAGATCTTTTATTATTATGACAATAGTGCTTTTATTATTTAATATCTATATATATATAAGCGAAATACCACTGACTCGCTCATCACGATTTCTCAAAATCTACCAAACGGATTGGAATGAAATTTTTTATGTAGCTACCTGTAGGGCCATAGGTGCTCACTAAGAAAGAGTTTGAAAAAATTCGAAAATTTAGGGGGGGGGGATCAAAGTTATTAAAAAACGATTTCTTCAAAACTACCGAACGGATTGGAATGCAATTTCGTATGTAGCTTCCTCTAGAGCCATAGGCGCTAGCTATGAAAGGGTTTAAACAAATTCGAAATTTTAGGGGGGTTTTGGGGAATCAAAGTTATTAAATCACGATTTCTTCAAAACTACCGAACGGATTGGAATGAAATTTTTTATGTAGCTTCCTCTAGGGCCATAAGTGCTCACTAAGAAAGGGTATGAAAATTTTCGAAATTTTATTAGGGGTTTGAGGGGATCAAAGCTACTTTAATCATAATTTCAGATATTTTATTATTATGACAATAGTGCTTTTATTATTTAGGATCTATATATATAAAAGCCAAATACCACTCACTGACTGAACACTTAAAAAGAATACAATTACGTTAAAAAGACTGAAAATATCAACCACCACGGGCATCGCCGTACGGGTCAGCTAGTATATATATATATAAATAGCAATTGTGGTAAATGTTTCATCCCAACCAGCTGTTTTGTTTATATTATGTAACAACATATATGTTTAAATTATAATATTGTAAGTCTTTTTAATTGATTTTTTCATTTGCGTTTGTTTCTATTTTGTTAATCTAACCGAAAAAAGGTGTTGGTTGTGACAGATAATTAACTAATTCTAAATTTGGTAAGTTGGTTTCAATGGTAATGATTGTAAATACATTCAACAAACATGTTGGTTCAGTATAGGCCACACCTAGATTTGTGTTGATAAGCTTTTGATTGAATTTTTGAAGTGATAACTTCTATTGGCCCGTTGGGCACTTTCGACTTGGCTATGTTTTCGAAATCTCGCGTCACGCCAGATTTCTCGCGAGATCTTGCATCACGCCAGATTTCCCGCGAGATCTCGCATCACGCCAGATTTCTCGCGAGATCTCGCGTCACGCTTTTGTTTAGACACAAGTCAGATCGTGGAGAGGGAATATTATTAATACATTATTTACATTTATTAGCATAGCAATCAAATTAACACATAAGAATTAGTTAATATAATATAACAGCTGATTTCGCCCATCATCTGTAATTCTTAAACAAAACCCAGCGTAGATTATATTTTGGGGTTATGTTTACAACTTCAACTATTAAAATTTCTTGTGATGTTAATTTTCTTATATATTAGTTATACAACTAATGTAGGCTTCTATAACTATAAGTTATATGGGCTTCTACACGTTATAAGATTTGCTTTGGGGTTATAAACTGTATATAAAACTAACCTTTGATCATCAATATATTCGTTTATACAAATTTAAAGAAGGATACCTACTGTTTAACTTCGCAAACATTCGTACATCTTTGTATAACATATTTGATTATTAATTTCTTTACTGTAATATTAACAACTTCTAAATCATTTGATCTATCAATATGAAATAAAAGGTAACTAAAAGATAATATTTTTACCTTTCTTTAAATATATAATAACGGATATAAATAAACAATTTGAACAAATAGGCCTACAGTTTTATAATCCTTATAATTGTACACATTTACCGAGTTAAAAATCCCCGTAGTCATAGAAGTTATCACTTCCAACGTGTGGTCTTAAGCACACCCAGTTAATTTTTTTATTTTATTTGTTATAGGGCTAAAAATAAATATCAGTATTTTAACCATTTTCAACCTAAAATTAAATATTTTGAAAAATCCTTTGTTAGTGCACCTTAGTGGTATGAAGGTACCCTGGAAATTTTACGTTGCTAGCTAACATATTTTTAGGTGTATGTTTATTATGAATCAGTCATTCAAGCATTCTTCTTTTATTTTATATATATACAGATATTAATGCAATGGGAAGTTAAATAAAATAATAAAACATTGAATATAAATATAACATTTTCTGTATGATGTTTTTCTTGTAGTATGTTTTTTAGAATGTCAAAATATACAATATTACCAAGTTTCATCTCTCCCGCATTTTTTTCCAGGTAACTTCATTTTTAATTCCCTGCTGCATAGGCTACATGTCAGTTAGGAAATTGTAAATCTTAGTGGCGAGACTTTATTTCTTGAGTCTTAAAAACTGAGAGGACTTGTTATAATAAGTAAATTTTGTGTTTGTTCTTACCAAACAGATTCCATGCTTCAAATATTTCTTTGGATTTTGGTCTTCCTCCTCTTAAAATATTAAGCCACTCCTAAATAAAAACCTAACCTAAAGTCTAGAGTTCAAAATTATTTCGAAGTATGATATCAGCTGTTAATGGAAATGCTACTGAGGTTAGTTTATATCCAAGTTTGAAGGTGTTAAAGAGCTTATCAACATAACGAATTTAAAAATCAGCTGAGAGTTAAATAGTAAAATATTTTGAACGGATACAAAAATTATTTTCTCAGCTGTCCATAGGGATACATTTTATTAAAATTATGGGTACCATTTACATTGATACATAATACTCAGTCAGTTTTCTCTAATTTTATTTACGAACTCAAATTGTATAAGTTTAATATAAAACTAACTTGACAATGAAAACAAATTTGTATTGTTAACAAATTTAGATTTTCGATCAAAGATTTTTTTAAAAAATGATGTCGTTAATAGAATAATAATTAAAAAGTATAAGAATACTTTTTCATATGTATTTATAGCTGTATTAGTTTTAGGGGAGTAAAATTGCAAAGTATTAAGTCATGTACATTGGTATTGTATGCTGTACAATCTATATTTGTATTATAAAGTAGTTAATTTTGATTGTGACATGTATGGTTATAACAACCAGCTTTATTGACACTCTCTATACCAAATTATGTGATAGGTTTCACATAATAGGTTTCACAGCCAATCAACACTAAACAAATTCAATATAATCCTTGTGGCAGGCACCAGTGGATGTCGATTTTGGCAGACAGATAAACGAGTGATACAATGTGGGATCAGTTTTTAATTTTAAATTAAGGAACTCTGAAAAGAGAATGCAATTTATTTCCATAAAAGAAAAAAACTTGCAGGAAATTTACACATGGAAGTTAAACAAATACTCAAGATATAGCAAACGAATATATTAAAATAAATATGCTAGATGTAGCACAATATTTGTTGAAGTTTTACATTTTCTTTATAAATATCACGGAAGAGGATTTATATGTTCACCATTTCTTTCCTTGCAACAATAACGCCTGTTCAGTAACACCATTCTTTTCTCTAGAAATACAAATGCACTTCATTATTATTTTATTTATAGGATCCCATTAAATAAACTCACAGGGTTTTTACGTTAAAGGTTTTAATTTACCACAAGCATATAGTAATCATGCATAGTTCTTGCATGCTACTCAATAAAACCCTTTCGGCCTTTCATCAGCGAGGGAAATCATTGTTCATTTAGCAACTATTTCCTGGTTAGAGTAAATTCTTAATCTATTTAGTAATCTGTTATATGGTTTATTCAGTCAAGTTCAGATAGGTGCCACTGATCAAATAACCCTCAAATAAGAAACGTGTCAACAATAGTTTCTCGCCCAAATGTTTTTCCGGCTAAATGTAGCGGCCTTCAACGAATGCTGAGACTTTGGCCGATTTAAGGCATAGTGACCAAACACTTAAATATAAATAAGTTCATCATAAACTCCATTTCTACTTCTTTTTTTTAGCAAAATATACAACTAATTTTTATTTATCAACTTTCTGTTAGATGTACTGATGGGAAACATTTTTGTTTGGATACCTTTTACCAAACATTCTAGCACAGTTTTATTCTAAATACAGTATTTAAAATTCTAAGACAGTAGGACTAAAGCTATTGACTTGAAACTTGCTATCAACTCTAACTAATTTGAGTGTCACTAGTACAACAGGTTTTAAAAGTAACCGGTAACGCTAAAAGTTCACTGTTTGTAGTGCTTTATGGTCTGTAACTGTAACCCCAGCCTTAAAAATGTCTAGATGTCGACAAGACTTTATCATACTAATGAAATAAAGTCATAATAAACGGCATTAGCAATGTGATAATTGAATAAACAGAAATGCCAAAGCAGGTTTATCTTGTATTTTGTATGGTTGTGTACAAAATACACCAATTAACCACTCAATTTTATTAAAAGTATAAGTGGACCCGAAGTTAGCGGACCCTGCAATGCTTCGCTTTGCTTTATTTAATTTTAAGGAAAATTATTCCATTTCATTACATTGACCTAAGTAATTGAATTGCAAATGGTTTTTATGACACTTAGGAATAAGTACCTGGGCGACCGAGCATTACTCGGTATTTTTGTTAATTGTGTTTTTTTTTATAGGAAAATGTATGTAAATACAAATCAGGTAAGTACTGTTTTGTAGGCCTACTCATAACTCGCGAAATATTAGCACGGGTCAGCTGATTTCAAGCTTAAAACAATTATAACCTTTAAGACAAAAAAAAAAAAAAAAAAAAAAAATTA
>JAGFPH010004620.1:91075-102667 GCA_018207615.1 Philaenus spumarius | reverse complement strand
TTATAGGAGACAGCTGATGGAAATATTATAGGAAACAGCTGATGTTTGTCATATGTATCCTATTGATTTTAAATTACATAACCCCAATGTTAAAAATTTTCAATTTTCAAATGAGTTTTTCAGAAAAATACGAGTTTTCCTGAGGTAGTGGTTTTCACCAATCGATTTTTTAGTCCCAAAAGCCTCTAATCCCAAAGTTTCAGCAAAATCCTTCCGCTGGATCTCGAGATTGCTCGTACAAACACACAAACAAACAAACAGACATTGCTCGTATTAGAGTATAGGATACTACACAAATTCAGATTTATAGTTTGTAGGAAGTTAGCGCAATTTATTTTTATTGTATTATAGGTGTACCTACCAAATTTTAATCTCTTTGATTGTAGTGACCCATATTCTCTAAACAATATTGGTACTAATATTTGTAAATTCAGAAATTGTTAGTAAAATTAGTTTGAGTAGTTTTTGAGAATATAGAAAAAGTAAATGTATTGATTATTATTGAATTTTAAGGGTAGTTGTTCAATTTCATCCCTTTGACTTAAGTAATCAAATTTTACGTGGTTTTTATATCACATAAAAATAATATTATATGATTTTAGCCTTTTAGCTTGTATTATGTTAGTTTAATTTATATTAATAGGGTAGCAACCCCATTTCAATTCCTTAGACTGTAATAATTGTAACGTCTAAACACTCCTGGTAACGATAGACCTATGGATAAACTGTGCAATTATTAGTGAAATAGGTTAAATAGTTTTTGAGACTATAGAGGACAAAGAAAAAAGAAACAAAGATACAAACAATCGTTTTCATTTATATAGAGTGCATTATCATGTCTTGAATATTGTTTAAAAACAGAAATATTCTACATAAAACTTACAAATTTAACGTAATTTTTATGTAGACCATATAACTGTGGACAGTGAACATATACTTTTTTCAAACCCCATGTATATTTTTTTAAATTTGATGTTTTGTTTACATTGTTTTAATTTCAATTTGGTTTATACTAAGCTACCGTACGATATTTACGTACAATTGCTAAATCATCAAGTATTTTACAATTAAATGCGAGACTCAACTATGCATTCATTTTATTCGTGTAATACAGGCCTAAATGAATTGACGACGTTGTAAGAATTTATGTACTGTATTTACACCTTGTTGACTCACATTTCAACTAAAATATTTGCTAAATCATACACATTTGAATCAGAAAATCAGACGGCATTGTCATTTCTTCCTATGAATATTATTGGTAATAAGAAACCACACCTGCAAAAAATATCTCTTCTTTTGTGGAAGAATCAGGAAACTGGTGTATATTTTGTATATTTACAGAAGTTTTTTTTACCTTAATCTTTAAAAATACCGTTTATGGTTGTATCTCTTATGCCGTATATACTTGAAATTTTATAAAATCGTTAAGCCATGTTATAAATTACATTACTGACAGATGTACTGACACAAATATATTTTAATTTTTTTATTTGTCAAAATAATAAAACCCGTTTAATGGAATCACTTATTAATATCAAATATAAGTTTAATTACGGTAAGTAATTTTGTTTAAGTAATAATTATTAATTTGTTTATGATATATATGATAACATAAGGACAAAAATAGATAACAAATTCTCAAAAAAATACTTCATGTGTTTTGTACAATTTACTACACATAAAGAATGTCCCAACGTTTAGAAAACGTACAATTTGCCAATCTTTAAAAAAAAACACAATATCTACATTTTCGATATATAAACAAAATATATTAAACAAGAGTGAGACTTGTCTTAACAATCGCCAAACCAATCTTAGTATCTTATAGAAACGTTTCAAACGAAGTTAGTAAGAGAGTAGACTAAATATTACATCTTCAGTCAAAGGTAGGATACGATACTACTGAGTCATCAAAAGTTAAAAGGAAAAAAAAACATTCTATAAAGCCGGATGTCTAGTCCAAGGCGGACGCGACACTGTGTTTATTCAAGTGCTGCCTCACTGCATATTGCGAGCAATCTGCTCATGAGCTGTGTAAATTGACTTGTCTAATGTAAGTTAAGAGTAAGCCGTGTTAGTCTCGACGCCAGCGCAGCCTGGAAATAGAAATCCTAAACAACCGTGTAAGAATGTGTATGTGAAAAACCTGCGAAACGAGCAAATATAAAATAAATGAATATTCTTGCTCCTTATGCATTGGGAAAGCCGATAGACACGAAAAAGTAGGGGGTTGCGTTGCGAGCCTTGCTCGTTTTACGACGCTTGCTCGGAATGGGGTGTGTGTACGTGAAAATTTGCTCGGTTCCTACACTGTACAAACACACACACACACATGGTGTTATGAACATGTTTTAAACCTGGTTACGACGTATACAGTTCAATGTTTACCAGTAACTATCTCATTTTTTGGACGTTTACAAGAGACCCAAGTTTTCATAAAGGAATCTTGCAAGAGACTGAACGTTTACATGGAGAGAAATCAAAAGATTCGATTGACAGCAATTGGAGCTATAAGATGGCGATCAAGAAGTGATGCTGCAAACTTAGATTTTTGGGCTTTCTTCTTGTTGGTTTTCAGATGTTGGAACAGAAAACAAAGAAATGACAAAAGCAGTTTATCTCTCAAACATCGTTATCACTCTCATTATAATCAGCATTCAATGGAATTCAATCCAAAAACTAGTTTATTATAACATGGTCTTAGAAAAAAAATTATGATGATATCTTTAACGGTTCCTGAAATATCTGGCATCTTATATAAAAAAAGTCAACTTTCGGAAAACTTGAAAAAACTAAGCAAGTGAATATAATAATGAATTAACTATAATGTCCAGCACTGTAAGATGGGTTGTTAGCCTTTTGCACTCCATAGGCGAACTCAGTCCGACATCGCTAATTTGCTGTTGCGCTCCACTGTCGGGCTCATTCCGACACACGTTTTAATATGATTTCTATGTTCTAAACAAGTGTAGAATCTGTTGTTTTCGGTCTAATGAGACTTCAATGTTGTTAAAACAGTTTAGAAACCAGGGACAGATTATATTGGCTGTTGAATATATTTTATATCTCTCTGAAGTTGAGCAGCTGTTTGCCAGTCATGATCAAGAAATACAAATAGCATCGGCTTTTATCTTGCGTCTTGTAACTTTTGTTTACACTTTTTCAAGTGGTATTTATTTTTACTGTACGTTATTATTTTGCAGTTTTGTGTAAATTTTGTTAATGTTAATAATGTAAAGATCTTGTTTTTGTTTTATTTTGTGTTGAGAAATAGCAACTGTTAAACTATACGTTAACGTGGTTATGTACCATTATTTCGCAAAAATTTTATTGTTAAAATAAATTTTTGAATAAATATAAATACAATTGACATACTTAAACAGACAAATTTACTGTAAAAACTATTTTTAAAGCTCTAATAATTTTTATTGCTACTTTTAAATTCATAAAAAAAACATATTTTTTTATTTGCTTGACCTAATAATATTCAAAATATGCCTACTCAATAAAAAAATGTTGTTAAACCTCAAGAATATTTTAAAAATTATTTACTATGGTCACATTTAGTGTAATAAAGTATTTAAAAAACTCTAAACTCTATTATTCTTATTTTTAATTTCATTACAAAACAAAATAATCGATTGATTTTTTTTACCGATTATATTCAAAATAGGCCTACTCAATGAAATATTTTTTATTTAATCTTTCAACAATTTTTAGCTTATTCTCTGTTTTATTCCGAACAAAATGATATATAACTTATGTTTACTATTTATAGGAATTTTTTTAGCGAATTTACAAAAATAATTCTGTAAACAGTAATATTTTAATTGGAGCTGGTGGAGCAGCCAAGTGTCAAATAAATAGAGTGCAAAAGGTTAGGGTCTTCATCTTCATCATAAAGAAAAAAATATAAAAGAAAAATCGGAAAAAAAATGTATTGAGGGTCCGCCTCCCCTTAAAGTCTTTGAGTTGTGTGAAAATAAAATAACTAGTAAGTTATGATTTTTATTCTGGTTCAAAGTACATTCAATACATCAAGAGAGCCCCTTCATTTTCTCACTTTTTTCACACAGCTTAGCTATCACATCATCATTGCCTAAGAAAACTACCCTCTCTTTTTCTACGTGCATCATAATAAGAGCCTCTAAATTATCTTGGTTAAATGTTGCTCGAAGTCTTGATTTTACAAATTTGAGTGTAGAGAATGTTCTGTCACGGCTAACTTGTGTCAAAGGGATGGCCAAAATAAACTCATTGACTCATAAAATCGCTTTTACAATAGAATTAAAACAAGTAAACTTAGCACTAAGTGGAACCTCATCGTTACTGAAAGGTTATGCCATACCGCGTTTGTAGCACATTTTGCAGCTATAGATTTGTCCTTAAATTGAGATTCCCATGACAATAATGGAGTAAGTGTAACTCCCAAATATTTATAATTATTGATGACCTCTACCCGTTGTCCTTTGTACCACCACTTCTCATTTCTACCTAAATGACCCCCCTTTTCTAAAAACAATAATTTTAGACTTATTTAAATTAACACTAAGATTCCACTTGTTACAATAATTTTCGATGTTAGTTATCATACTCTTCAAACTAACAGTAGGAAGAGTAGGAGACAAAAAGTAGGAGACAAAATAACGATATCATCTGCATACAACAAGACACTAACCCTAACTCCTCCAAAATTGCATCCTCCATCTAAACTGTCAGCCAAATCGTTCACAAATAAAGAAAATAGCAATGGACTTAAAACACAGCCTTGTCTTAAACCCATATTGGTTTCAAAACAGTTCATTACGCCCTCATTACACCACACGCCCGATGTTGTACCTTTGTAAATTTCTTTTATAATATTCAGCATATGAGAAGAAACACCCAAATGCGATAGCTTGAAATACAGCGCCTTTCTATCAATAGTATCAAAAGCAGCGGAAAAATCTACAAAAAAACAATACAGTTTCGCCTGCTTGTAACAGTTGTAACTCAATCATACTAGTTAAATTGAAAAAGTTACCTATGGTGGAATAACCCTTTCTAAATCCTGCTTGAAATTCGCTAATTATTTGTTTACTATGTACCCAATTGTTTAATCTATTGTGTAACAAACTAGAAAATATTTTCGCTATACAATCTATAAATGATAGACCTCTGAAATTTTGCACACAATTAACATCCCCTTTTTTATGTAACGGGAAAATTATTGATTTTTTAAAACTTTCCGGAACACATTCTTTTCTTCCTTATAAATTTTATTAAAAATAGCCAATAGCTTTAAAATTAAAATACGTGAGCCGTTTTAAAAAAATTCATACGGTACTCTATCGAAGCCTGGAGCCTTCCCATCTTTCAATTTTATTAAAACCGTTTGCAATACCTGCTCGTCAAATTGCTTGTCAAGATAGTTGTCCAAAATACACGGTTCAGTATAAGAAATATCCCTCAGTACGAAAAGAGGGTTCAAAAGATTTTTAAAATACTCTACCCATTCGTCACCGCTAATATTTCCAGATAGTCTGCTTGTTGTATTTTTAAAAGTTTTCATAGCATTCCAAAATTGTTTTGCATCTTTAATTTGCCCCAAACTACTTACAACATATTTGTAATAAAGTTTACGTTTAGTTTTGCATAACGATTTAAAGTTTTTATTAGCCTCTAAGTACGCGTCTTTAACTATAGTTTAATTTGTTTTGCGGAACAGCTTTAAGAGTTTAAATGCTCGCTTCCTTGACGCAAGGTATTCGAAGTCAAACCATTGTTGATTTTTGTTGTTGTTTGCAGTAGATTTAAAATGGGCTGCTTGTTTTATGCTACTAATAATTCTATTGATATTTATCTGGCTATTATTCGAGATATCGAAGGTTGAAAGTTCTTTATCTATGTTTTTAGTAAACGAGACGTTATCTGAGTTAGTCCATTTTATTCTCGGCAACAATGGTAGTTCTATCCCTACCCCTCTGGCCCTCTACAGGTCTACCAACTGTACAACTTACACAAATAGGCAGATGATCCGATCCTGCATGACTTATAACCTCAAAATTATTTACTAATTCCAAACTACTCACTGATATAACTGCAAAATCGATTACAGAATTACCAATGTTCCCAATAAAAGTATATTCTCCTTCAGCGTCACTTTGAGTTCTGCCATTCAGAACAACTAATACAAAATTATGAAATAGTTCTAAAAGTTTGTATTGCCCCCTTGTATTTAAAACTTGTCTTTCGATTTTCTAACCTCTCTAATTGTACTGGTTACATTAATATAATTATAGGTATCAGCATTATTTTGTTCATTAGATATTCGGCCATTAAAATCCCCAATTATTAATAAGTTTTGCTCTGAATGTAAATGAACAAAATTAGATAAATTTTCAAAGTTGTTCTCCCATTTATTATAATTTAAATAAATTGCCAAAACCAACAAAGCCTCATCATTATTGCAGTTTTTAATTTCCACTAATTTTATGTTATGTTTGCATACGAAACTAACTTCTTTGGTAAAGGATGACTGTAAATTTACACAACAAATAATACCTCCTACTGCCCTTCCAAAATTAGCATTTCTTTCTGCAAAATTAAAAAAGTTAATTTTAAAATTAGGAAGTCTCTTAACAATAAACTCTTTATCATGTTCAGAAATAAAAGTTTCTATTAAAAAAATCAAATCATACTTATTTAGTAATTGAAAAAAAGAATCTTCACCAACCTTGGCTTTTAGTCCACAAACTTTATACAACAATATTTGAAAATTACTTGCTTGAAGCACTATTCTTTCCAGCTTCTTGCCAGCTGTCCTGATATATTGTCCTGAGAAATTGGTGTTTAATCCCTAAGAAGACGTAGGCGTTGTCTCCACTCCTTTCGTATCCGTCTGACCTGGTTGCAGCTTCCCTTGACCGTTTTTTCTCACTTCTGCTATGCACGATGAGAAATCGAGTTTGAATAGATCCTTCAGTTTCGCTATTCCATCCGTACTGCCTGCCATCTGTGTATTGTTCTCCCAGGTGAATTTGAAGCCTTCTATTCTAAGGTGATAAAAAACCAACGGCATACGACGTCTTCCCAACTCTTTTTCTATCTCATGTTGGACTGCAGCAAGATATGCACGCTTTAACCTTACATCCTGTGTGTAATCCCGGTGTACGACATAAGATGTTCCCCTTAACTTACTTACATTGGACATGATCCCACCAATATATATATATATATCATCTTTATTTCTTGAGGCGAAGTTAGGACCATTGGGTCCTCTCTTCCACTTAACCTCGAAAAAAAAAAATACACAAATACATAAAAATTCATATTACAAATAAAAATGAATACATAAACAAAACTACAAATAATAATTACTTCTAAAACATAACGAATAAAAACTGAAAATATACACATTTGTCTACTAAGTAAAATAAAACTAAAAGTTAATTATTCTACACTATAATACATGAACACACTTACACTCTCATGCACACACACATTCAAGAACATGCCTCAAATCCCACCCGAGCGCCCGAAACTACCCAAAACTGCTGCAGAACCAACAACCCAAAGCCTTCTTGAACTGAACACGGTCATTGATGCATTTTAAACTCTCCGGCAATGAGTTCCATAGCCTACATGCCGTCACAGTGAAAGATTTATTAAATATCTCAGTTCTGTGCCTGAGTATAAGTAATAATGAAGCTCCTCGTCGTGTGTCGGTAGCATTTACATGTGAGCTAAAGACAAACCTTTCTGCCAGATAGCGAGGCAATCCAGTGAGCAGAATAGCGTGAAATAACAACAAAATATGATAATTTCGAAAAAAACTAAGTTTTAGAATTGAAATTTGTTTATAATATTTTGTCACATGATCGTCACGTTTTAAGTCAAAAATGAACCGTAAACAATAATTTTGAGTACGCTGAAGTTTGTTAGCTAATTCCATAGTCATGTCATTGATAACAGTATCACAATAGTTAAAATAAGGAAAAATTAATGTTTTCACCAGCTGCACTCTAACATTAAAAGGCAAGCAATCTTTTACTTTCTTCAGAGTGTGCATGCCAGCGAACACTTTATTGCACGTGTCAATAACATGGTCTGTCCAACTTAGAGTAGTGTTTATAGTGAGACCAAGATTTTTTACTTTACAACAATAAGGCAAATAATTGCCTTTTATTAAAATTTTCGGCCCACTACTTAAATCAATTTTATTTGCGAGTCTTTTAGAACAGATACATATAGATTTAGTTTTATTGTGATTTAACATTAAACCATGCCTAACAGCCCAATCATCGATAGCATTAATATCAACATTTATTGCATCTATTGCCTTATCCATCTCTGAGATATAAAAATGAGTGTACACTTGCAAATCGTCAGCATATAAATGAAACCTCGAATAGTTTAGTACGTTATAAATATCATTTATATAAATGCTAAATAATAAAGGACCAAGGACAGAACCCTGGGGTACCCCCCTACAAATACTTTCCCAGGAAGACGACCTCTCACCAGATTTAACACACTGGCATCTTCCAGACAAATAGGACTCAAACCATTTAACAGATTCGTCTGAAAATCCCATCTGCATCAGTTTAGCCAATAACAATGGATGATATACACAGTCAAATGCTTTTGAAAAATCAAACAAAATTAGTAACGTAGCTTTCCGCTGATCCATAGCTTGGCGAATATCCTCTGTAACACAGAGGAGAGCTGAACTCGTACTATGACCCTTTCGAAAACCAGACTGAAAACTACTAAGAAGATTATTTTCCTTTAAATAGTTACAAACCTGAAAATGCACTATTTTTTCCAGACATTTAGACAAAGCAGGTAAAATGCTTATAGGTCTGTAGTCCGAAGGAGCTACAGGAGATTTTGTCTTGTTTAGTGGCCGAATTATACTATACTTCCATTTAGTAGGAAAAGTTGATAGGGTGAGAGATTTATTAAAAATAGCTTTAATTATAGGTAGTGTGATTGGTAGTGTTTCTTTGATGAAGTTAATTGGAATAGAATCGGATCCAACAGCTTTACTCCGAATCGACATCAAGGTTTTCAATATCTGTAGATCATCAACTGCTTTGAAACTAAATTCATTAATGTGTTCATTGAATACCATACTTGATTTAATATTATTGGTAAAACGCATTGCTGCAGTAAGATCTTCCGGTAATCAGAAAAATAGCTGTTTAACAAATTAAGATCAAGAGATACAGGGGAATTAGGTTTTACTTTACCGACACCTACTTTCTTAACAGTGCGCCACATTTGAGCCGATGATTTGTCAGTCGATAAAGCATTATAAGTGTATCTAAGTTTTGAGTTTCTTATCTCCTGCTTGACCTTATTTCTCAAGCGCCGGTAGTTGGATAAATCACAAGGCAGGTGGGATCTTTTAGATTTGCGAAAGGCAGTATCGCGCTGATTCATCAAAATACGAATAGAAGGTGTTATCCAAGGAGCTGGATGTTTAGAAATCCGTTTTTTTATTAACGGTGCATGCTTATCATAAAGCGCAAGTAACTGACTATTAAATTTGGAGACCATAGAGTTTATGTCGTCTGTCCGTATAATATCATCGACTGGAAAACCATTTAGATCAGAAATGAAATCAAAGTTATCAATTTTGTTGTATTCTCTGTAATAAACAAAACTCTGCTTGTGTTTAAAGTTTCTTATTAAATAAACGCAAAAAATTAAATCATGTTTTGATAACGCAGGAACAGATATTTGACCATGATGTACTACATGGCTCATGTCACTTACAGCTATGAGATCCAACAATGTGCTAGAGATACCAGTGTTGTGAGTTGCCTGTAAAGGAAGAATTGACATATCTAAAGAATGAAACATAGTTGTGAGTTGAGTGTAGCGAAAATCAATGTTACCTAGCAAATCTGTGTTAAAATCACCCATGACAATAACATGTGAATATCCTGGCATAAGTTTAATGAGATCAGATTCAAAAGTAGACATTAAACCTATCTTCGGTGGTCTGTAGCAAACTCCCAAAAGGATGTTCACGGATGGTAACTTTATGTCAAGGAACATATATTCAGGCTTAGCAGAATAAATAGGTTCCGAATTCAGTAAAATATGCGCCCTTAAATGAGATTTCAGAAATACTGCCACCTCTCAACCTCGTTTATTTACACGGTCATTGCGAAATAAATTATAACCTTGCAAATAGACCGAGTCAGAAGTAATGGTTGGCCTTAGCCATGTCTCAGAAACAAGTATAGCATCACAGTTTTGAAGGCGGAAGAGGTCTCGAAACTCATCAATATGCCCCGGTAAAGACTGAGCGTTAACATGGACTATTTTTAAGAACTCTGGATACGGAGACAAGGCTTGCGAAAGAAGCTGCGGAGCTCCAAGAACACCAAGACCATGCTCAGTTCTACTATCATCACAATTCGGCATCAAGATGCACGAAATCTACTAACAGCAAAGAGCAGCCCAAGGCGCGGAGCGAATAAAAGGCATGTTCACACTCAATCATAACAAACAACAAACAAATAACAAACAAATAAAATATAACTAAATAAAATGTAATTACATATCATGTATTGACACATGATTGAATTACTCTGAGATGCAGTTTTGGTAATTCATCATCGGAAGAGAAATGGGCAATTATTGCTCTGCCCTTTGCTCCTTGAGGGTGTGCTCTATTGACCCACACACTGTCATTACACTTTAACACTTCTGCACAGAATTGTTTCACCAGGCCTTTAAAGTCCGTTTGGCCATTCCACTTAAGTCCTACAAAAATTAAATTAAATAATGTCTGAACAATATGTTACACAAATATAACTAATTTAACTAATTTTTCTGGTATTGGCCGGACATAAGGATTGATGCTCTTGCTAAAAGTGAAGTTTTTGTGTGGAAAAAATAAATAAATTGTGTTGAGTTTTGTATCAAAGTGACTAGACTTCTTCTGTGAATTCAGTGATGTATTTACTAAAGTGAATGTACCTTTTATTAGTTGCATTTTCCAGTAAATAAAAAAAACTAAAGATTTTCAATTTGGTATGCATGCTATGGATTATTGACTTAAGATCAGAGTACAGCTTATCTGGTATATTTACTTTAAAGATTGAGCAATATCTAACTTTGCTTATTATAACATTACCGGTATTTGTTTGTTTACTGAGTACCAAATATTTACTTATGTTGTTTACTGGAATTCAAATTGACTTTGCACAATTGACTTGGCATGCTGCAATTAAAGAAGATAACTTGACTGATTACAATTTGTAAATAATTTTAAAATATTATTTTGTATTTCATCTACAAAATGAGTAAAGGGCAAAAATGTTGCTCTGTTTGTAATAAAGAGGTAAGACACTCAGCGGTGTTGTGTAGCAAATGTGATATTTGGCATCACTTTAAATGTCTAAATGTTAAAAGTAATGAAGTGCCAATAAATGGGTGCAATCTTTATCTCTGCAATGCTTGTTTTGAATCCTTAAATGAAGATTTATATTATGACGAAGACATTGAGAAACAATGTTTGAAAATTATTAAACAGGAAAACCAGCTATTAAGAAATGAAATAGATTCATTAAATGGTATTATATCTGCTCA
>JAGFPH010004620.1:77498-90975 GCA_018207615.1 Philaenus spumarius | reverse complement strand
CCCCCCCCCCCCCCCCCCCTCAAACCAGGTAACCATTTCATGATAGAATAAAACTTGAACACAAAATCTCACAACTAGTACGTTTATTAACACAAACGTTTTTCAGTGATGCACGAGCTACAACAGTCAAACTATAACTAATCTTACAGAGTTTCATGTCCCATAATTTACAAAACTCAAAAGGGCGTTACAAAAAATGTCTAGCGTTATTATAACTAGCCTAACATTAACTATTTAACTAAACAAATTACTAATAATCTTAAACAATACATTATTAGCGAATTTCTATAGGAAAAATGAGCTATTGCAGTCTCCCTTATGGTAAGACCCAAGGTCGGGAGTAGCAAATGAGCACCGATCATGGTCCCTAGAACACGTTTTGGGGTGTCATTAAAAATCATATGTATATACGTACATATTTATGTATGTATGTGTGCGCACTCTAACGGACGAATTTTACGTCCGATTTGGACCGAATTTGGCAAACAGGTTGGTTTTTTAAGTCGCTTGGACGAGTTCGTTAGCCAAAAAAATTGACCGGAAGTAGACCAAAATTTTTACAGGAAGTAAATATTTTTTTAGATTTTTCGTACTAGAATTCATTTTTTTTAAGTTTTCTTTAACAAAATAGACATACGAAATAATTCTGCACATTTTGTTTTTTTTTACGCGACCATCTGGTTCCCCCAAAAACAATCAAAACGTAAAATACCGTAAAATTACCAGAATTAAATCCACGGCTTTTACCGTGGTGACCGATGACAATATATTTGGTACATGCTGGCAGCATCTTCGTGAGTAGATCAATTTCCCAAATAGTTGTTTGAAACCCAAAAACATTAATTATGGAAATTCGCTCAACTCGAATTATTTTTGTTTACATTAATATAGAATTTCGTGTGGGTCCTAATTCACTATCTACAATTATTTTACTAATTTGTTAATATAAAAAGTTTCCCAAGCATCTATTGTGATTAAGTTTAGTTACATTTTCAATAATACAGAGTTGTCTATTTTAAAATGATGGTTTTCATCTAAACAATGCTTAGCCATAGCAGATTTATCTGGCCTATTATACTCTAAATGACAAAAATGTTCTTTAATTCCTGTTTTCATGCTTATTTTCGTTTAACCTATTATATTTCTTCGGAAACATTTCACAGTTAAACAATACATTCCAGATTTGTCCTGTTCTTGGATTTTATCTTTAGGAATTTCCTATAACTTTTCCGAGATACAGCTGAAAAAGATAAATTTAAATTTGCATATTTTTTAACAATATTAGACAATGGTGGAGCATTCCTTGTTTTAACCCATCGTTGTTGGAATAAGTTGCTTTCCAGAGTAGATCTCGATTCCTTGGTTTTTTTGAATTTTATTTTCTCGACCATGTTGTCTATCAATTCTTTAGAATAACCATTTAATACCGCGGCACCATAAATATATTTCAGTTCTTTCTCCTTAGTACTCCTTAGATAACGGCAAATTAACTAATCTGTGAACCATGTAATTAAAAGCAGCCTATTTATGTGCCGGTAAATGATGTGAATCGTCAGTTATATAATCTGTCTGTGAGTGAGGTATTTGTATATACTGTACACTTAAAGACAATTTATTGTTTTTCCTATACACATTGCCATCTAGAAGTGGAAGGTTGTAGTCTATTCAATTTCCTTAGTAAACCTTGGTTTTTACAGGTAACCATCGTGTTTGACTGTCTGAGGACCCAGACTTGTGGTCGTATACCTATATACATATTCAGTGAGTGCACAATTTCCGCGTGATTATATTTTCCGGTTTAAATTACATATGTGCATTATTTGCACTCTAATTACAATAAGCTTATTAAAAATTAATACATATAAAGAAAGCTGAGCACGCTGGCCGTGCAACTCTCGCTTGCTTAATCATATCATTATTTCTCACCAACTTTGTTAGTCCCAGTATAAGAAAACTAGAAATAATTTCCCACATTTTCCCCACAATTACGTTTATTAAAATTGTTCTTCGATTCCTTTCAAATACAGAATAAAAAACATATTTTCTAACTCTAGTGCAGTGTTACACTAGTGTAGCTGTTGTAACAGGATCATAATGTTAAGGCTTGGCAGGAGTGAAAAACTATTTCCGAGTTGACCGCAGCTCTCCAAGCGTCAGAGTTGTACACTACCAGCTCCATTAGGTGTGTGTGTAAGAACGCTAGGACAATTCTTTCGCTAGCAAATATAGGGCACCTACATAAAGGCGGAAACTAAAGGGTTACAGACGTGACCCTAAACGTACTGAAATGCGCATGCTTGGCAATGTTTGTTAGTATGTGTTAATGAACACAGCTTTCTCTCACACATTCGAGATTAACGGATATAATATTTTTCTAGTTCCTCCACGAGCAACAAGTTGATGTGATAACCACCAGAGTTAAACACTCGAATAGGAAAGCAAATTCGGCGTGTAGAATGAAGCAGAGTTTTTCGTCATAAATTATAAAAATGGATTGAAATTACTTTTGCTTGATATTGATATTTGCATTATTGAATAAGAAAAACAAAATTGCAAACTTTTATTTGGAGTTAAGCCAAAGAACCAATTTGTAAAACTAATTGGAATGCACATTCGGACTGTCTTAACCTTTAAAATGGCATATCCAGAATAATTTTCTGTTCACTATTACTCAAGATTATAAGCCTTAATTACGGTTTCGTTGCCAATTTCCATTTAAACGTGATTATGTATGGCTCATTTAAAGAAAGCTTTCATTATTGTAGTGTAGCCATCGGACCACATGTTTATATGTAATGAGGTTTATTTCTAATGTACACCGTCACGTGGTCTCAAAGAGGCTACAGCGGTTTCGAAAACTCAAAAGTTTTCATCAACAGGCCGCACAAAACTACCATTCCCTCAATAGAGGTCGTCAACAAAGACGTATAAAAACACGACACTACACACTAACTTAACACACACGAACATAGTTGTTTTGGACAAAACATCGAGATACGAAACATGAATCGTTTCACCCTTTTTCGAAAGAGCCATTCCACCATCATGAAAACGTCGGAAATCTCGCATGCAGATCCCCTCGCCATAAAAAAATTCAACCATGCATCTGAACCGCTGAAGTGAGTAGGGCAGATTTAAAAAATGAATTTTATGTTTTATGGATACATTCGACTATTTGGGAAATTGGTCCACTCACAAAGAAGTTGGAGAGCTCCCTGCGTGTACGAATTTGTTAAAGTAGAATTTGTTTGCACCTCAGCCTCCAACCGCGGCACACAAGCTTCTTTCCGCTCTCAGCGGAAAACTAGGTTTGTGAGGTTGCACCTCGACCTTGCCGCCTCTGATTATTACTTTTGTGAGATTACACCACGAACTTGCTGCCTAGGATTTTAGACTGCTTCGCTTTGCTCGCAGTGGACAAACTCGCTTCACCAAACAAACAGTAAAATCATATCTCGTAAAAATTTCTGAAACACTCTGTATGTAAATAAAACATTCTATCAAAAATATAGTTTACACTAAATTATCTCGCTTACAATTGTGCGAGTGAAGTGAAGGAACGCTAGGCTTTATATCAGTAGTAAGAGAGCTTCGCTCACCAACCCCCGCGGCGACTCACACTGAAGCAAATACAAAGAGATTATTGTATACCCTCACATTTTCACGGGAATGACGATTGATTAGGACAAAGAATCTATATATATATATATAAAATCCAAATACCACTCACTGACTCACTCATCACAAAATCTCAAAAACCACCCAACGGATTGAAATTAAATTTGGTATGTAGCTTCCTCTAGGGCCCTAGGTGCTCGCTAAGAAAGGTTTTCAAAAAATTCGAAATTTTAGGGGGTTTAGGGGGGGCCAAAGTTACTTAAAAAAAACCACCGAACGGATTGGAGTGAAATTTGGTACGTAGCTTCCTCTACGGCCCTAGGTGCTAGCTAAGGAAGGTTTTAAAAAATTCTAAATTTTAGAGGGTTTAGGGAGGTCAAAGTTATTAAAAGTCCCCATAAGAAATAGTACATAGTATAATATATTTATTGATATATTTTTTGGTTTATACATTTAACTTTGATTTGTCTATCCGTGCAAGGCCGGATCGGGCCAGCTAGTATTTTGTACAGAAGAGAGACAATTTTCTAGTCATGAAATATGACCAAAATGTGAGACTGTGAAGCAGTATTTCAAACGTTCAGAAAGCATAAAGTTAGTATAAAGTTATATAATATACTGTAGTAAGCTTTTTTCGTTGCTCGTGTTCACAACCTGAAAAAACTGCTAGTTGTGAAGTATAGTTACTTTATTATAAATTTGGCTAGACCTAATCTAAAAATCTATACTAATCAGTGTAGGTAAAGCTTAAAGTATTAAGCTGATCCAACGAGCTGTTTTATTTATAATATGTAACAACAATTTTTGAATTATAATACAGTAAGCCTTTTTCGTTCATGCTTTGTTTATAATTGTTTTTATTTTGTTAACCCAACCTAAAAAACTGTTGGTTGCGAAAAATAATTAACTTTTATACATTTTCTAAGTTGATTGCTTTGGTAATCAATGTAAATTCATTCTAGAAACATGTGATGATGGTTCAGTATAAGACACACCTAGAATTGTGTTGTTAAGGTTTGACTCAAATCAGCTGTTTTACCTGTTATGGGGCTGGGAGTGAACCCCCGTATTTTGATAATTTTCAACCATTTAAATGAATATTTTGCAAAATCCTTTCTTAATGCACTTCAACATAGATGTATGAAGGTAGCCTGATAGTTTTAAGTCTCTAGCTATCATAGTTTGGCTGTACTTATTAGCGAATTTCCATAGGAAAATGAGCTATTGCAGTGGCTAACCCAACGTCGCTCGGACGAGTTCGTTAGCCAAAAAAATCCAACAATCGGAAGCACGTTTTTGACCGGAATTAAGTATTTTTGTGATTTTTCCTACGAAAATTAATTTGTTTTTGAGTTTATCTACAAATATAAATGTATTATGTTAATCTGCACATTTTGTTTTTTTACGTGACCTTATAGCTCGCTTGGTTCCCCCAAAATCAATCAAAACGTAAAATACAATAGAAGTACCCGGTTCAAAGCCATGTGGTGGATTCTACCGTGGGGTTGGCGTGCGAAGCATGCAATACATTTTGTATTGAAGATACCCCAACACGGGGGTTGGCGTGCGAAGCACGCAATGCTTTGTGTGTTGAAGATACTCCCAATATGTGAAATGGCGTGCGAAGCACGCAATGCTTTGTGTATTGAAGATACTCCCAATATGCGGAATGACGTGCGAACCATTTTGCAGCTATTCAGCACCGTCGTGAATAGACCTATTTCCCAAATTGTTTGTTGAAACCCTAAAACATAGGCCTATAAACTTAATTTTGGAAATTTGTTCAACTCACGTCAGCGGTTCAGCTGCGTGGTCGAACTATTTTATATATGCAGAAGAAGATAGATCAACTAGCTTACATATTATGTTTTATGTCATTACACTCTAGCGGAAAACTCGTTAATTATGACTCATCAGCTGTTGTTAGTTTGACCTTGACATCAGCTTGCTAACGCACAGCTCATTCTTGTCACGTACGGAATGTTCTGTCGGTGTGCAAAATTACATAAGATGTCTGTTGATTATGATATAAAGTTGAGAATTGCTAATTAGGAATTATTTCAATTGGCTGTAATTAATTGGAGTCACGTGTATCTTTCTGTTAATATTTAAAATCTTTTTCACACATTTTCTTAAATGTTCAGTTGTTATTTGAACAATATTATAAACCTGCAGCTTGAATTGCCTATTTTATCAGTTTCTGTCTGTAACAGCCGCTCCTGTGTGGTAACGTTTGAAAGGCCTTTTTTATTTCAGAAAGTACTGCAGCCAAAATTTCGATACACTTAAATAGATCTAAACGTTTTTGATAAACATGTGTTTTTATTCGTGCACTATACTCCATTATTAAGTAGGACCAAATCACGTTTTTAACAAATTTCCATATGCAAGATGAGCTTTTGCAGTGAGATTTTGGTGATTACTAAGATCGGGAGTAGTAAATGAGCACCGATCATGGTTCCCAGAACACGTTTTGGAGTGTCATTAAAATTTAATCTGCAAGCGGTAAGTTCGTATGTGCGTCATACCCTAGAGCCTGTAATATTTAGAGTTCTTACCCAATGTTAAAATATTAATTCCGAAATGTAGTAACGCAGTAACTCCAACCTGCCGCTAGATAGCAGAATTTTCCTCCTATAGTAACAAGTATTCAAGTATATGCCACAAACTCGCTGTTACAAACTCTATCAGCACTGATAGCAGTGCATATGTTTAAAACTCAAGGGTAATACATAATTGAAATATGAACCTGCAATTCTGAAACCAAAGGTGCATGCTTCATTGAGACAGTTATTTAAGCAATCAATTTATTTTTGAGCATGCGACGTAAACTTCTTTAGGCTAAAATGGCCTGGATCAGACGAAAAGTGAAACGCTTCCCTTCCTCCGACTTCAACAGGCAGTTGAAAGGAAAGAGCAGGAGAATCGTTGGACACGCATGCACAGTGCGAAAAGAAAGAGAGAGAAAATAATTTCTACTCTCTCCATTGCATACATCATAGAGAGCCTACGCGCATGCGCCGCGTGTACTGTGTTAATACGAAGCATAGGGAACCAATAGACGCTGGCGTATTATACTGTACATTAACTGAACACGTTTAATATTTTAGTTTTTGTTGACGTATTTACTAATGGACGATATCAACTGTTGCATGATTGAATCGTCACGTCGTTTATTGTTTTCATTTAATTTTGTTTACTTCGTTCTTCGAAAGAAACTACTTAGGCCTACAAACAACAAACTATATCTATCTGAGCTTATGCAATTAGGGATTTATGAATCAATAATTTAATATTTTGCTGAAAAATCTTAACTACATTTTATAAAACAAAACAAAATATCATGCATTATAATCATAGGCCTACTTAAATCAATTGTTTTAATCTCACATATTATTTTAAATTCAGAGATTTAGCCAAAACTATATTATTGTTCATTTTAAAATTCCCTCAGTTTTTCATTGTCAGTAGCCCTGTATTTATAAATTAATAGTTGTTCAAACTTGTATGATAAAATAGCAATAATTCAGACCAAGATTCCAAAGATAAAATTCGGAGCAAATGCTTCAAAAATGTTTCACAAAAGAGTGAAGGTAAAGGTTATTCATGCATGAAAGCAAATGTTTATCCTCCGACCTTTTTCTTAGAAGCAATCCGTACCTCCAGTTTTATTCATACGGTCCATTACCTATTGAATTAACAATAGAATAACATTTCGGCTATCATTAAGGTCTGAAAGACATCTGGCCAAACCTGACCTTTAAAAGTAGTCCCAATATTTGTTTAGACAAAACTCTCTTGGCAATTACAGTCGCTTTCATACGCTCGAACGTAGTCCTAACTGGCAGTCATTGGAGCATGCGCAGAGTTGATCTCGTGAAAAGCAAACATTAAACTTCGGTCTGTCAGATTGCAAGTCACTGAAATCATTAGTTAGTTATTGAAACGTGGTCCTCGTTGTGTCACTCTGCTGACAAACGTTTATTTCTTTAGAACAGACACACGTCGTAGGCTAACTGCACTGTCACTTTGAGTGCTGTTTGTTAGTTTAATTGCAACTGAATAGATTTCTCCTAACCAGGAGAACGACCTTTGGAGCCCCGAAGCAAGGGCACTCTTACCGTTTTGTTTGCCCTATTATTAGAGAATTTTTATATAAAAGATGAACTTTTTCTGTGATTTTATGGTGAGAACTAAGGTCGGGAGTGGTAATTGAGCACCGGTCCCTAGGATATGTTTTGGGGTATATGTATATTTTTAAACGGCCGCCATTTTATCTAGGATGAACCTTTTGATGTCCGATTTTTGGTATTGTTTTCTCCTAAGATAGATCTTTAATTTGATGTATCTATGCTTCTATTTAAGATTTTCCTCCGACTCTCTGCGGGCCGTCCTCCTAAGGTGATAAAAAAACATAATTGCTTCAAAAATTAGTTTTTTTTTATAGAAACGATTTACCAAGTTTTTTTTCGTAATTTACAATGTTTACAAAAATATAACGCATCACAGACTTTTTAGGCACCCTGTATACATACAAAGTGTTCATAAAGTCCCTTGAACCCCTAAATTATTTTTGTTGCTGAAAAAAAGATTAAAAAAACTTAGTATATATCTTATGTTGCATAACAGGACAAATATTTTGACATATTTTTTTGACCCTCTACGATATTTGGGGCTTGGGGGGGGAAGGGGGGTTTACAAGTTCAAATGTAAAGGTAGGTCTTGTAATATACCATTGTAAAGCTTATTAAAAGAGAAACAGAATGGCGCAAACTAGAGATGCTTCGTTTCAAAATAATGAACAAAGTTCTGGAAAATTATATTTGTACTATAACATCAAAGCAGGTTATTAATTTGTTAATATTAGGAATAAGTAGCTTGTTGAAGTTAAATGAAACACATTTTACAAAAATAAACTGTAAATAAATATGGTACAGAAGCGATAATTTATTTGAGTTTCTTTGTACTTCAAAAACGTTGAAAATAAAATTTTCATATAATGGGACCGAGAATACAAACCTTGACATTTTTGCCTGCGTGTACAAAATGTATAAGTAAAATTTGTTTGTCGATTAGCCTCCAGCCCCGGCTCACTCGCTGTTTCGTTCCGCTCACAGCCTCGGATAGGAAGCTGCCCCTCGATACAATCCCCCACGTGGATTTGGACCGTGTACTTTTATGGTGTTTTACGTTTTGATCGATTTCGGGGGAACCAGACGGGCTTTGGTCGTGTAAAAACAAAATGAGCAAACTAATCTCCTACACATTTATTTGTTTTTAGAAAAAACACCGAAAAAGTTTCATTTTAGTACGTAAAATCTCAAAATATTCGTTACTTCCTATAAAAAACGTGCTTCCGGTTGTTGGGTTCTAACTCGTCCAAGCGAATTAGAAAACCAAAGTGTGTAAGAATTTTGGACCACCAAATCGGACGGAAAATGAGTGCGAACACATAAATACATACACATTTAAAGAAAATTGAATGGTTAAATTTTTTGGCTAACGAACTCGTTCGAGAGACTTGCAAAAACCAACGTGTGTGCCAAATTTGGACCAAATCGGGCGTAAAATGCGGGCGTTAGAGTGCGAATAGACCTACGTATACAAATACATACAATTTTTAATAACACCCTAAAACGTGTTCTGTGGACCATGATCGATACTCATTCACCACTCACAACCTTAAGTATCACCATAAGTGGCACTGCAATAACTCACCTTTCCTACGAAAATTCTCTAATAACAAAGTTAAAAATCAAACAGCTAAAAAAAAAATACATTGACAAATAATTGAAAATTGAGTACGTTGTCATTTGGTATTGCCAAATTAACAAACGAAAAAACAAAGTAATCCTTAGATGAAACTACGCATGCGCACGAAGCATTAGTTTTTAGTTCATCTACTTACCTCAACAGAGGTACAGCGCTAGCTGCTATGCAACATTGAATTCAGCTTCTATTATCCGTTTACAGTTTAGTTGATAGCGTGGGCCTTATGGAGGCTTGCTGCGCTACTCCCTGACCTAACTACATCGGCTCCTATTCACTACCAAATTGAGTCATGAATATCCCTGTCTCAGTGTTTAATTCGAGATCCAAATTTCTTTATTTCAGTAACGTACCTCATGTTTAAGTAAACCCTACTATGAAGTTTCCTAATAACTAGTTTAAATGAGTTTTATAAGGTTGATGTTTTCATGCGGGCTAGTAGAGTAAGATCTCCGTTTCAATAGCATGGACAATGCCTGCCCGTGCTATCAAATAAACTGTGAACGCACATTAGGCTAGGCTGTTGGTTCGTGGGATAAATACTTTGCATAATCAGGTCGACTTTTTTGAAGTGATAACTTCTAATGGCCCGTTGGGCACTTTCGCTTGACTATGTTTCTGAAATCTCGCGTCACGCAAGTTTTTGCGTAGACACAAGTCAGAGCGTGGAGAGGGAATAGGCGATACATAGCATATATAGACAAGTAAGTGCGTGGAGAGGGAATAGACGATACATAGTATATAATAATACGTTATTATAATTATTATAATATTAATATATTATAATAAGTATGCCAATAATAGTGACCATTATATTGTAAGCAGTATTTATTTAGTGACTAATGATTTTGAGTGAGGTGTTAGTATAAGAATGACTCAATATGTAAGGGATAGGTATGATAATAATTATTATAATCTATATATATAAAATTCAATGTATGTCTGTTTGTATGTTTGTCCTTTATGCGTTACCAAACCGTCCATCCGATTGCTTTGAAATTTTGCATAGTTACACAGGTTAACCCAGGGAAGGTTTTAGGCCATTTACCAAGGTCCTAGGACATTAGGGCTACGCCCCAGTGGCCCTCAAAGTTTCAATGTTAATCTTATGGAAGGTCAATCTTAAGGAAGAAGAAGAAATAATTTTATCAGGGGCACAAAAAACAGCTGTTCGTATGAAAAGCTTAAAACAGCTGATTTTGATCAACAACTGACTTGGATCAAAAACTGAATATAATTTTAGGTTAGGTAAATCAAGCAATAGCAATATCGAAGCATTGGCGGGTAAACTAGTAATAAAATAAAATAATAATTAAATAATAGAGAGGATAGGCTATACATCTAATCTTATAAAAGCCAAATACCACTCATTGATTGACTAATCACAGTTTCTCAAAAACGATATGGCTTTCGACCATGAAACTTGGCACAAATATTCTTTAAATGCTCTAGATGCGTACTAAGAAAGGGTTTGGAAACATTCTTAGCCTAAGGGTGGTTACCACAACTAAAGCTATATATTAACCGAAAAACTCAGATATTTCCTATTTATTTGTCTATTTTGAAGAAACTTTGCATATAGCTATAATAGTTTAATGTACCCTATTACCATACACTTAACAAAGGGGTAGTTTCTACCCTTAAGTCTTAAAAGGGATAGAAACTATGACTTACATTGGTACGGCTTAAGAGAGCCATAGTTACTTCTGCCGTTCACCCGCACTTGCTATTTTTAAAGTGATAACTTCTATTGGCCCGTTGGGCACTTTCGTTTGACTATGTTTCTGAAATCTCGCGCCACGAACTTTTTGCGTAGACACAAGTCAGAGCGTGGAGAGGGAATATTATATTATAATAAGTATGCGAAAAATAGTGATCATTATAATCTAAGCAGTATTTATTTAGTGACTAATGATTTTGAGTGAGGTAAGTGATTCAATATGTAACGGATAATTATAATAATTATAATAATAAGGGATTATACATTAGAATTATTCTTAGAATTCTATGTAGAGTGCATACACTAATACCTCACTCAAAATCATTAGTCACTAAATAAATACTGCTTACATTATAATGATCACTATTTTTCGCATATTTAATATTATTATAATATAATAATATTATAACTAAAATAACATTACATTTATTATACTATAATAATTATTATAACTATGCAATTTCAAAATATGATATAATATTTTTTGACAATATATTGACTTGTGTAATTTTTTGACCCTTATTCTCCTCTAATGTTAATACTGATTAAAATATAAATGTGTCATAGAAGTTATCACTTCAAATGTGTGGTCTTAAGCACACCCAAATTTTTTTGTTTCAGGATGCTTCGCTGGGGATTGCTAGCCTGTCTGTTTTGCCTCGCCTCGGCGGAACTAGAGATAGTAAACCAATGGAACCAGTTGACCTTTGACCTCCCCTACAACTATCCTAGCAACCCTGAATACACGTCTCTGGACAGCATCGTTACCGGGTTTGCAGTAGGATGGGACAGGCTGTTCCTCTCTTTGCCGAGGTTCCGACCTGGTGCTCCTGCCACGCTGGCGTACATTCCTCGTAACAAACCCGGAACTCATGGAAACCTTTCACCCACGTTGATGGTATGGTCATATTGTTCAAGTAGTTCTGTGTTTAGTACGGTTAGGTTCTTGAGTTGCTCGCAATGGCGTGCCAAGGTCCTCTTATCTTACATTTACTGTAGAATACTTCTCCAGCCCTTATTAAAAGTGGGAATAGATTTTTTAACCTATAATAACGGTGAATTTATGGTAAAGTAGTATTTTCACATTGCATTTTAACTTTAAAAAAATATATATTTACTCTTTTAAATTTTACAACATGTAAGAGTTTTACGGGTTTAACATGCATAGGAACAAAGCGTAGGCAATAATTAATTACCACAATAAATTAATTAAGTTGACCAATATTTTACTGTTACGTTTTTGTTCGATAGTTTTGAACGGTTATTATCTAAGGTTAAATCACATAACAATAAATTATTATTCACGGCGTAAGGTATGCAATAGTGATACATTGAGATTGTGAACTAGTAGTGTCCATTTTACTGGGCCAAGAAAAGTACAACATGTACAGCAAATTTTAAATGGAGGACCTCACCTACTTTTTAGGGACCATTAAAAATATGAATTTCAAATATTGGCCGCCATTTTCCAATATTCGAATTTTTTTTAGAACACCCTGTATTCTATGATGATTTCGGATTTTACAAGTTATTTTAAAACGTTTTTGTTCTTAGTGTTTTTTTTTTGTACGGCAAACCGTTTAAAAGTTAGAGGGGTATTAAAGTTTTAAAAACACCCTAATTGAACGGATGATATTTTGGTATGAAAACATTTTGAACCAATGGAAACGCTTTTAACACTAATAAAGCATTTTTTTAGACAAACAAGTAACTTTTTAAAATCAACAAAAACTGGTTTTGTTAATTTTTCAAAACCATGGTCACTAAAAAGTAGGTGAAGCCCTTCTTTTAAAGTTTGCTGTTAATCTTGTACTTTTGGAGATCCCAATGGTGGTTAAAATGGACACCCTGTATATTTAGAACAGGGAAATTAGATATTTTGAGATACAGCTCGGATCGACATGGGGTTTTCTGAATTGTCTTCAGAAATGGACCAGGAAAAGTCTACATTATGATGATTGACGGCTAGGACAGAATTGCATAAAATGCATCTAAAAGTGCATTTTTTTTTATATAAAAAATTGGTAAAAGTTGTGATAATCACTTCTTGAGGGTAGTTGAGGTCGCTGGTTCCGAATCTGCATCGATAAACGTCGCTGATGCACCGGGTGACCCCAAAGAGTCCCAGGGGGTTAAAACTTAAAAGTTGAGAAAACGACTTGGAAATCGTTTTCCGATGAGTTTTTGAAGTTGCTGGTTCCGAATCTGCATCGATAAACGTCGCTGATGCCCCGGTTGACCCCAAAGGGTCCCAGGGGGTTAAAACTTAAAACTTGATAAAACGACTTGGAAATCGTTTTCCGATGAGTTTTTGAAGTTGCTAGTTCCGAATCTGCATCGATAAACGTCGCTGATGCCCCGGTTGACCCC
>JAGFPH010004620.1:49310-77488 GCA_018207615.1 Philaenus spumarius | reverse complement strand
GAGAAAACGACTTGGAAATCGTTTTCCGATGAGTTTTTGAAGTTGCTAGTTCCGAATCTGACATCGAAAACGTTGCAGATTTGTGAACAAAACTATTTGAAATTTTGGGTTCAGAGTAACTGGTAGGGAGGTATTGGATGCGAAGTCGATTTTTATTATATAGCATTTTTTTAAGGTTCTATTTTTCACCTTTAATGTGCTAAAAATGAAAAATAGGTATTTCAATTGTCATATCAAGGGTGTCATTTAAAAGAAGAAAGTTTAGGGTGCGTTCACAAAGAAAGCTGGTTGCAAGCACTTGCTAACAAGCGCTGACCGGCGCGAGAAAAAGTTTTCATTGTATCAAGTTAGTGCGTTCAGAGACAACGCGTGTTCCGACTTGCAAGCGCTTGCTACAAGCGCTGACCGTCAAGCAAGAACTTTTGATACTTGTTTTCCGGCACTGGTAGCAGTCAAGTCGCTGACAACTCGCAGTGAACATGGATGTCGATGAATTGATTTCTCAAGTATTTAGAAAAGGGCCTATTTGGGACAAACGGGTTTCAATTTTAATTTTCTTGAGGACAATTGAATGTGCTCAACTCCATTCTCATACAGGAAAAAAACCTTACGTTGTCCAATTTTATTTGACGAAACAGATGGTGGTATTCACCAAATCTTCCTCTTCCGCGGTTAATTTTATGTATTACGATTCTCTTTCGGCGCACTTCCAAATCTACATTTTCAAGCAAAAATAATTCTTCATCTCTTGAGGAAGACATTCTCGGAATGAAAATTGCAAGCTTTTGTTGTGAACAACCAAAGCTATTCACAAGCGCTTGCAGTTGCTGGAAGCAAGCGCCTAGAAACAAGTAACTTGCAACCAGCTTTCTTTGTGAACGCACCCATATCGCCGAAAATGCATTCAAAAATGCATTCTTAAAATTCAACCCACTGCCCCCAACCCCTAGTAGAGCCTCTAACGAGTATCGACCAAAACCCCCGGGCAACTATTTCCAAGTCGTTTTCTCAATTTAAAAATGTTGGGCCCTGGGCTCTGTGGGGCCGCCCGGGGTTTCAGCGACGTTTTTCGATATCAGATTCGGAACCAGCAACCTCAAAACCCCTCAAGAAGTGATTTCCAACACTTTTTATAAATTTGTTAATATTGTTAAAAAATTATGGATTTCATACAATAAAAATCGTGAAAAATTAAAGTTTTTTGGTTTTTCGCTTATATTTTGTAAATCACTGGATGAAACGCTAGACTTTCAATGGAAAAGTTGTAGTAAATTTAAAACCATTAAAATGAGACTTAGTAAGTCTTGATCGATGCATCTTTTGACTGAGAAAAAAAATAATAAGAACACTGAAAATTGCATTTTTTTTAAATTTATAATTTCGACATTTAAAATTTAAAGCTTTGGAATTGTGTAAAATGACAGTTAACCATGCACAAGGTGGGTCCAGTGGTAAATATTGATTTTGCATGACTGTTTAGACAATTTGAGGCGTTTTCTTGAAAAATGCATATACATGAATTGCTACAGCTTATTTATATTTTCCAAAGTGTTTTTGAAAGTAGAGATCATGAGCTTCAAAACGTATATTTCAGATTTCCGCAAACATACTTAGAAGTTGGTTAAAAGTGGTCCAAAACACGACCGTAAACCCGTGAGTCATGGGTCGGAGTCAAGTAGATTAAAGTTGGGGTAACTTCTCCGCTGGCTAGTTTATTTCATGACTCGAGCTTTTAGAGTCCTGCTCAAGACCGCTTTTAACCAACTTCTCAGCATTTTTACAAACATCTGAAATATACGTTTTGTAGCTCATGATATCTACGTTCAAAAATTGAAATCGGTCTTAACAATTCATTTATATGTACATTTGTAAATAACGCTCCAAATTGTTTAAACAGTTATTATGCAAAACGAATGTAACCGACTGGGCCCACCTTGTGGGTGAGTAATCTACATGCTATTAACTGTAATTGTTCATAATTTCGCAGCTTTAATTTAAAAAATGTCAACATTATAAATTTTGCAAAACAAAAATTTAATTTACATGGTTTTTTCCAATTTTTCTGTAAAAATTCACAGTCAATTTTTAAATGTGTTTAAATTTTCCACACCTTTTCCATTGAAAGTATAGCGTTTCATTCAATGATTTAGAAAATATAAGCGAAGAACCAAGAAAGTTAAAATTGTCACGGTTTTTGTTGTTTCAATAAATCTACAACAAAAAATCATTGTTTCAGAATGTGGTATTTACATCTACAAACTATTCCTCAGTCATAACGTAATCGGTTATGAAATGTTTAAAAAAAAAAACTGCTATTTCTTGCTCTAAAGACTGGTCTATTATGTAGTAAACCAATTGATTCCCTTACTCGATGAAATAGCTGCCATTCCAGGTGGTTTAGTGTTAAGCATAGAGGCACAGTGTTCATCGTGCGTGATAAAATAAATATTATACGCATATATAAAATATAATCTTGATTTTGTGAGTTGGCCTGTCACTGAAGTACTATGCGATACTTTTTGTAAACATTATTTGTAACATTATATACATTTTAGGTACAGTAGTTTAACTTGTTAATTTAAATTATAATTCTTACAAAAAAATCAAAACTCTATTAGTCTTTTCTACTGTATATTCCTTCATTCACGTACTTGTGTCGGTTTAGTTTGATTGTACAGTTCTTTGCATCACTACATGAGCTTTATAATAGTCATCCATTTTAAAATACTCCAAGCTAGAAAAGACACAGTACAGAAAACGAACAAAACGCTAACTCTTATAATAACAACTGGCGGGATAACAAAACCAGGGGAAGTACAAATTACTTAGGGATTGAGTTCGGAGAATACCATCTGCCGTGGAAAGGGTGGCACACATAGTCGATCCGCTCCTATCCTCTCAGAATTAAGCTAATCCATGCTTTCTCGAGGATCCTTCCATGATTTTGTTCTAAGTGAATAGCAGCGGATACATGTAAATCACTTCCATTTAAAATCAGGTAGATCATCCAAATTTTTCCAGCCATTGCGAATCTGAACAGACCAGCTTCATAGTAGCCATATCTTTTCTGGAACATAATCTTTGAAACGTTTCCCCTTTTAAAGTCTTCCAAACATTTCACTAAATCATACAATCAATTTATTAATTTCCATATATCCAGCCGCTCCCGCCACCTAGCGACACACTAAAACACTAACTCCACTCCAAACAGTAAGTTGCCACAATCCGTCTAAAATGTTCAATTGACATATTCAAGAACCAACCGCCATTTTAAAAATTCAGACTCCACCGAGCCAAGCCATGGTCATGGTACACAGTACACAGCTCGTGAAAGTTGCAGCAACACTTCCTAAAGCAAATAATATATATTCTATTATGGACAAATAACTTCGTTCTGTTAACCAGCTTTGCTGGTCCAAGTTTGGGGAGCTACAGACACTCCACCAAATCCTAAAACAAAATATATTTGCAGTGATAGTGACTTCTTTATTTCTCATCTCAAAACTAAATGAGATGAGGCAAATTTTATAAATAAACTATGTGTTAGTTTAAAATATCTTTAGTTCCTTTTAATAAATGTATTAGTAATGGATGGTAGCATGCTTTGTTTCGAACTATAAATTAGAAATTGACTTTTAAAAATTATTTTTATGCCCATAAGGTTGTTTTTAGTTGGCCAACGATTTTTTTAAATTAAATATTTTTTTATTTGTATGAAATTGACCTGTCTTATGGGAGACATCATTTTCATCGTTTGTCTTCTTGCTTTTGCCAAATGGCTACTGTTTAATAAAATTTCACGTCAATATTTATATTTTTTTTTAATTATTTAGGATCAAACCTAACCTCATTTTGGTTTTGATGTCTATGTGATATATATATAAGTATGTTTTTTTGTAAGTGTACTCTCCCAGAGAAGCAAGGTTTTACTGAGGTTGAAAGGTGGTAAATTTCTCGTGAATAAGGTAATTTGTGGCTTTTCGAGTGGTTACGCTGCAACCTCCATCTTGAAATTGATCCATTGTGTCATTATGCTTCCAATTCAATGCCACAGGTGGTCAAAGGCGTAACAACTTTATAATCAGTCTGATATTTTCTAAGCAATACTTTAGACAGTTATACTATTTATATATATGATCGCATCTGTTCATCAATTACTCCTTGTTATAGTCAGTCATGAAGCAGTAATGTAACAAAACTCTTTTGATGTTACAGGCATATCCTGGTTGGGAGTGGCACCGTGACGCCGCAGCGGCTGAAGTCGGAGGCGACAACTGCACCGGACTTATTTCTGTCTTCAGGACACGTATCGATCGTTGCAACAGACTCTGGGTACTCGACAGTGGTGTTCTCGACTCTCTGGTCAACTTCAGAGTAGCATGTCCTCCCAAGATACTCATATTTGATTTGAAAAATGATCAGATGGTGAGTCTAAGCTGTGGATTCCCTGTAGTGAATGTATACATTGACTGATTCTTAAAAAAAGTCAGTTACACATCTACTTTGGAATCGTTTACTCTACTCGGTCAATGTGTGAAATAGGGATAGTGAATGAAAACAAAGCAAGAACGTTTAGCTTTTAATCTTAGCTTTTCATTAACAGGAGAATAACATATATCTAACACTAGTAAGTAAACGTTTTTTTATCACACACTGTATTATAAACTGATGTTTTTAATGCATGAGTTACGTGCGTGAAGTAACTCTTTATTCACTACTTGCTCAAAAAGTCAGCTGATTCAATAATAATCAGCTGAATTTTTATGACCTAAAAGTATTTTATTGCACTAGAACCAAAAAAACGTATTGTGCGTAAACAATGCATTGCGATACTTTAAAGTTACAACAACTCAAAAGGTTCAGCTGCTTCTCAACTGATAGCAGCACTATCGTGCATATATTAAATCGTGTTTAAAATCTGTAGAAAAATTAGTAGTGAAATCTAAAGAACAAAGTGTTCGTGTAATCTTGTGATTATAGTGCAGTATGGTAAAATTATCGTTTATGACTTATACCCAAGTGCTTTTTGGCGCTTGATCGCTTTTTTATATGCTCGGCGTTGCTTATCATATAAAACCTTGATCTCGCACTATAAACATTCACTTAAGGTACTAGTGATGAAATATACTATTAATACTAAAGTTTAAATACTTGAGCTGAAGGTATAAAAAAAGTACGAGACAAAAGATTTTGGTCTGTAGTTTTACAAGATTTACAACAATTTCAAATTAACTCGATATTAAATTTGTCTACTAAGGTAGAAATGATTTTTTGTTCTGAAACTTCATTTTGTATGAATTTCATACAAAATAATTGGTGCAAAGTATTTTGGCCAAACTCCATGAAGGCCAAGCCAACAGAGATTTTTGTATATTTTAAATTTGATTAAAACACACGCTTTAGCTTTATAGACAGAATGTTCAAGGAAAAGATAGTAATCCAGTAATTCCGCTTTCACTTTTTGTTTTGTAAAGTATTCTTTGCCATTTAGATCCGTAGCATCACCCTCCCTGGCGAAGTACTTCGTCCCAACACGCTCCTGACCAACTTTGTCCTGGACGACCAGAGCGACAACGGCGCCGGCGCAGGAGGATATGCAAATTGTGACAATACATTTGTCTACATGGCGGACACTACCAATCCAGGAATTATCGTCTACGATTCCAGGAGGGACTCTGCGTGGAGACTTAGCCACCCGACCATGTTCCCGGAACCGGCTTTTGGCCTCTACACTGTAAGTAGTGCTCCTGAACCACAATTTTAGGAACCATAACGTATATTGGCCTGAAATTTGGTAGGTAGGACGGCCTTGCGTAGTAAGAGTTGGTTAAAAAAGGATGATTGCCAGGTCGGACCACGAAATAAAGTGAAATTAACTTTATTTCTTCCAAACTAAAGCACTGACGAACTTGAAATTTTGTGTATATACCGGTTTGTGTTTCTTGGGTTCGTAGGGTCTAGTGTAGGTAAATGTTTTTGGCAGTAACTTATGTAATAGAAAGCTTGTGAAACACCTAAGAAAAGTCAAAGCATTCGGATAGTATAAATAATCAAATCATAAAAGATTGAAATGGAACTTTTACAAATGAATGTATTATATTGATAATTTATACTACGTTAATAAGGTCCAGTTTGTGACTTCTTGTCATGATTTCCTGACTACATGTTTCGGAACTGCAACTTCATCACCTGGTCCTATTTACTTGGAAGAGATTGTTGTACATTTAAATAAAAATGTTACACATTTATACATGACAGTGATACTAATACATAAATTAAAATAGCAGCACATCTTAACGTTACTAAAGTAGTAGTACTAAGGTACTAGGTAAGTAAGATACTTACGGAATGACGAAAGGAGATCTACCTAAGGTTATCTCTATTTTTGTTTTACAAGTGAATAATGGCCGTATCGTACAATAATTGATAGTGACTTCATACCACAATCATGCAATGCAATGTATTATGGTTACAGGTAGCCGGTGAGTCCTTCACCCTCATGGACGGTATCATCGGTCTCGCCCTCTCTCCTCCAGGCTCTCACCAGAGGACTCTCTACTTCCAACCCTTCGCTTCCAACAAAATCTTCTCAATCGCTACCTCAGTACTGCAAGCAGGGCCTAACCCTGGTATTGACAGCGACCTCCCAGTGTCTTTAGTAGGAACCAAATCTTCCCAAGCTGCTGGTCTTGCTGTAGACAACAGAGACGCTTCTTTGGTCTTCGCACCGGCTTCAGAGACTGCAATCGCTGCTTGGTCTCCTGGATCAAACGATCATAGGTAAGTTATAGCAGGCCAATGGTATTCTAGTCTAAGGCATAGTAGTCCATGGGGTATAAGTCCGCTTTAAATTTTAAAATATTCAACCTCTTATGTTTAAAGCTAGTTATTTTTAACCCCCGACGCAAACAGAGGAGTGTTATATAACTTAAACGCATGTGTCTGTGTCTGTGACATCGTAGCTTTCAAATGGATGAACCAACTTCGATTAAGTTTTTTTTTTTTAAAAAGATGACGAGATCAAGAGTGTTCTTAGCTATGATTAAAGAAAATATGTTCAACCGTTTGGGAGCTACGATGACAGACAGATCAACTCTTAATGTTGATCTTGTGTGGTTTTTAAAATTTTGAATTTTACTATTAGTACTAACCTTTATTATACCTCATGTTATATTCTCAGTTTGAAGTAATTATTAATAATGAAAACAAAATTACTCCTGTTACATACTTAACTTAATCATTTCTTTTAGAGATTTAATGTTACTTATCATTTTAACATTTCTATAATTTACATTCCAAATCAATAGTTTGCGTAAACGTTAATCCTCAATATTTTTCTGTAATCAGAGTTCTAGCCTACGATCCAGAAAGTTTGCAGTTCTTGTTAGACATCCGTTCGGCTGATCGTGACGCAGGCATCATCTGGGTCGTCTCGACCCGCCTACAGAAGTTCCTTCGTAAAACGCTTTCCGCCAACGAAGTCAACTTCCGCATCATGAGAGTACTCCAGCCGACAGATCTGTACAGTCAACGCAACAACAGCCTCTTCCTTTACAAATAATCACATTGTTTACACAATATGATTCTACGTACCGTTATTAGCGACAATGCGCGAGCAGTGACAAAATACAAAAGTAATTTATTGGTAATTGTACAGATCAGTTTGGATTGTTTGGTAATTGTTTACTATACAATCTATAAAGTGATTCAAAGAAATGATTACACATTAAGGAAGTTGTTTAGTGGTAAATATTAAAATGTTCATATAACTTAGGTTCAAAAACATTTAGTTTTTTTATTTATTTACAAAGATCACACATATGGTTTAAACATCATATAGTATATAAAAGCGAAAGTGGCCTATTTCTAAAGTTCTATTGAGCGGTTTTTATTAATTTGTTTGCTGTTGGAACGAGTTTCTTGAGTATACATAATATTTTATCACAGAAAATTAAAAATGACCATAACTTTACTAAGAAGGTTTCCTTGTACATCAACTCTCGGTTAATTTTGCTCCCTATGTGCTGTTCCTAGCTGATTAGAAGCCTGTACCCCTTGTGAGGTCAAGGATTTTCTCCACCAAGTATGTATGTCCTTCATTCCCTGGTTGCTGAATTCCGAAGAGCTCTCTCCTTGCACTCTAAAATCCTTAGCACAGATAATGCAGACTCTTAGCACGTTTACAGAGTCAACAGATTTCGATAGCGTCAAACACGCCTAACTGTTGCTACATATTTCCCAAAGTGACCATGTCCAGTACTGAGTTCAAAAACTCTTCTCAGCTAATGTCGGTTAAGCTTGATCAGGAGCTCAGTCAGCTTGGTCCCACTATTAGTCGTTTGCTTTGTGCATGCCCAGGTATATTATACCATCTCTGGCGTTGTTCTTCCCTGGGCCTAGTTGTTCTCTGTGCTCATTGCCATGCTGTGGCTAATGCAGCATATTGGTTCCACATTTCTAAAAAGAGCGCACGACAAGCTCCTTTCTTGACGAGGGTGTCTGCCATCTCATTCCCTTGGAATCTACTATGTCCTTGCACCCATCTCAATTCTGTCATGTTTTTAGAAGAGAGTTTGGATAATGATGAGAGGAATTCCTTCACCAATTTGGATGAGATTTTTACTGAGTTGAGTGCTTAAAGTGTTTCTCTCTCGTAATTTCTATAATATTTATTTTTGTTTATACATGTTTGTTTTTGTGTAGACTCGGTTATGTGTCTCCTTTTAGAATATGAAAAATTTCACTTTAGTTAGTCACACTCTTCTACACAAATACCTAAGTTTCTGCAAATTCTTTCTGAACGATCCTGTATGTTTAAACAGACAATTTTATACATACACAAGAATATCAAACATCAAATATCACAAATTAACAAAATCTATATTTTACATTTATTATTTATACAAGTGTGGTTCTAGTCTAGGCCTGGAAAATGTTTTTAAGGTTACCGGTATGTTAGTAAAGATTTAAAGCATAGTGGTGGCATCTAGTAATGAAGTAGCTAATCTGCGCTATTACCAATGAATCCAATAATATTATGTTTAAGAAATTTGTCTATATGAATAAAACTTTCAGCTATATTTTTTATTTTGAATAAAGTACAAAGTTTGCAATAAATCAAAAAAGAACATGTCATGTAAGTTAGGTTTGAAAAGTTTTGTTGTAAAGTATGTGCTTTTAGACTTTAGCAAACAAAATTGATGATATATTTTGCGGTTTCTGAAGTTTTCTTTAAAGTCTGGGTGTACTTAAAAGAATATCAAGATTTTTATAACTGTTCAACGTTTCTTAAATTTGACTTAAAGAATATTAAACAGTAGTTTTCAAATATATGCATATATGTTTTTACATTTAGTGTTTATTCTTTGGTGGTAAAAAGAGTTATTAAAAACTGTTTGAACAGGGTTATATTTTATAAAGCAAACTTGAAAAAAAACTTAACAAAGGATTTGTTTGAAAAAATGTACGCTACTTTTTATTTCTATAATTTTATAAGAGTATTCATAAGAAAATTATGTTCTTTTAAAAAAAACTTTATCACAGTTTTGTATATAATTTTTGTGTAAATACAAAACATAAGAATTGTAAAATAGTTTTGAGTCCTATTTATAAATAAATTTTTAATAATTTGTACTCTATTGTATTTTTAATAATTCCTCTAATTTACTGTTTGTGTCTAGCAGAGTGGTTTGGAACTACCCGTTTTAGTTTTGTGTAAGTCCTGCTCCTTGCGATAAACATTACTATTGCTACTAAACTAAGTGCGGTAAAGAGTACCAGTGTAATTCTTTGTGGAGATTCAATCTTGAAAGAACCAATCAGAGCAGTGCTGTTTTGTTAAGACCGTACACTCACTGTTCTAAAGCTCAATTTTCACGGTGATTGTTGGTGTTATATTGTGATAGTCGCTATTGCACTGTCATGACAGTACCCTCACACTATCGCGTTTAATTTGATAGTCGAGAGCACTCTTGCGACAGTAAATGCAACTATAATCCCCACTAACACTGTGAAAACCACGTTTCCAATGAAACTTGTGACAGAAAACATGCAAATGTTAGTTTAGTAAAAAATCAGTGTTGGTTTAGTGTGGATTTATCATAAAGTATGAGTTAGCCAAGGGTAATCCTCCAAAATCAACTCACAAAACCATCACACATAAAATTGTATTTAAAATCATCAATTGCAGTTAATAATATTATAATATGATTTTGTAGTTGAACTATTTAAATTTTCTTCCATAGACCAGCTCTTATTTACTTTATTCAAAATCCAGCATTTAGCAAAGTATTCCTCCATAATGTGACAGTCTGGGGTAATTAAATTTTTGGAAGATCGCACTAGACTGTGTAAACTGCACATTTCAATCCTTACTTAATGCAAACATATATGTTCTTACCTTTATGGATAAACCAACCAAACTGTTGAGATACCTTAGTTAATCACTCACAAGATGTTAAACCCGTGTATTTGGGTTAGATTCATTAACATTGAATTGAATGACAATTTGTTTATTGATATTTAAAAAAAGATTCATGCCCTTAAATGAAAGTTATATGCCCTTAAGAAAAGTTAATACACCCTTGATTGAAAATACATGAGCATTGAAAGAAATTATAAAGAAATTCCGTCGTTTTTATTTTTGCCCATGGAATGGTGTGAATGGTACACCTGTCACAAGCTATGGGCTCCTTCCCATAAATATTTCCCGCATAGGATGTAGCCATCAACCTATGCGACCTGGATATATATCCTCACGAACAGCCAAGCAGTTCTAAAGGCCTTTGAATAATTTACTTTTAAATCCAGACTTGTTTGGGGCTGTTTGAAAGTAGTGAATGAATTGGCTAGGGTGAACAGTATCACTTTAAAATTGGTACCTGGTTATATAGGAATTAAAGGCAATGAGACGGCCTATTGCCTGACAAGTATGAGAGCTAAGACATACCTCACTGATCCAGACCCATTCTGTGGAAGTCCAAAGGGCTACTTTAGGAATTTGTTTGAAACCTGGACAGATCAATGTGGTTCCGCCATTGGATCTAGCTCTTGGGCTGAGGAAGGCAAAGAATTTCATCCAATTTTCCAAGTCAAAAGCTGATATACACTTATCAATGGGCTGACAAGATCCAATGGGGGATGGTAGATTTTCTGACTTTTTACTGCCCTGTTAGATACCATCTCAGAATTTCGGGCATTTTCCTGACACAGGATCGATTCCGGGGGAAACAGTTGTAGGGTTGGGTTAGGTTAGGAGAGTAAAACAAATTAATTTAGTATATCAAAAGTTAGGTTAAAATTTTTAACAAAGTTTGAGTTCACAAAAAAAATTTCTTAAGTTAGATTAAAAGTTGGACTAAAAGTTTTTATATAATTTTGTTTTTTCACAACAAATTTACTTTTAGACTGTTTTAAAAATTGAATAATTTTACCACACACTACATCTATCTTGCGGATTCATATATTCTCCGTCGGAACATTTAAAATCTTCTGCAAAGGCTTTATAGTTCCTGAACGGTACATTTATCCTGTAATCTGGTGTACTCTGCTCGCCGTACCGTATCTCCGCATCAAGCCTTTGTTTGTTGTACTTTGCGCACAGTGATGTTCCAGCACTGATCCAGAACATCTGTTCCGCTGTATAATGTTCGAACCCGATGAGTTTAATGCGATCTAGATTCGTCTCAGTCATCCAAGTATTGAAAGCACGGTGCGCCAAGGCAATGCCTCCAAAATCTGCGACATTCTCTCTCAGTGTGTTCTTGGCGTCTAACTGAAATACATAACAGGTGGAGTTAGTAAGGTGGTTGGGAGGAACGGAGCCTGCCCACTTATCCTCTAGGTACAATTTGTAATAACATTTTGGAAGAGAACTTGTCAAAAACTGTATGCTCGGTTTTTGTCAAACAAACATAACGGGTTAGGACTCAAGGTTTCATATCGATTTTTGAAGTGAAAACTTCTTTAGCGGCGTTGGGCACTTTTTTTTTTGGTTTAAAAAATATTGTCCTTTATTTATATAAGTTTTCTTTGCGGAAGTGAGGAACAATGCCAAAGAAGTTTTCAATTACAGCTGTTAGATATTATTAGTGATTTAAAAACACAACAGCTGGATAGATTGTAAATATGATCCTGTACAATAACCTCAAAAAGTAAAGTAAACAATCATCAGATGGAAAGTAAATGTGAGTTCAGCTTAGTTCAGGAATATAATAAAAAATAAATAGCTTCATTATTCTGTAACTAGTAGAGTCACAAAAATAAAATAATAATAATGCAACATTACATACAAAATTAGATTACTGGTATTCATAAACAGTCGGGCAAAGTTCGTTCTTTCCGCCATCCAGTTCAATTTAAAATATTATTAATACATATAATACATACATCCTAAACAAAGGTAAGTTTAGGCCCATGAGTATCTTTCAAATTACTGGTGATTGTTTGATACTATGTTTTTAAAATCATTTAAAACAATTTATTACTTCACCCCATTTTAGTGTGCGAAAATTGTTTCCATGATCGAGAACAATCTATGCTGTACTAAAAGTAGGTACAGTTTTAGTGTGTCCATTATGAATTAACTCAAATACTTATCCAATTTTGATGTAATTTTTGTCTATCTTGTAGAGATAAATCAGAAAGTACCCGTATCTTGTGAAGAATTTGTTGAACTGACCATATTGTCGCTCAATCCACCCTTTCAACATCCTTAATATTCCATTTCCCAGGAGGTGTTCTAGATAACCGGTTATTTTCTTAAAAATCTCCTCCCGTAAAACTTTTGGTGTTCTTTAGCGACAAAGTGATACTGGAAACACCCTAATGACGACAAAAAAACCTCGTCATCAAGTAATCGAAATCTGAGTGTTCCTGGATTAACTTCCCAGTTTATGACTTGCAAAACAAATTTTCAGCCCCCTATCTTCGTGGGAAGTGTCGAAATTATGATGATTGATCACTCATGGCTTTGGATGTTGTATAAACACAAAATAGGTGTAAGCTTAAATTTAAATGTTTTTTCAATCACAATAAATTTAATTTTTACAAATTAATTGTTCACTGAAAACACGTGGAAAGGGATTATTATTATTTTGCCCACAGCCGAAACCAGGCACACCACCTAAACTACTGTACTTCGTTTACTTACGGTCATGTTCGTATCCAAGATCGTAAAGTTGGCAGCTTCGTTAAAAACACATTTGGTTTTTTCCATGAATTTGAAAACTGTCTCCTTGTCCCACCACTCTTTAAAGTTCCCTCGCTCATCGTAGTGCTGGCCCTGTGGACAGATTAGCTAACTTTTGTAACAGAAATTTAGATTTAGTTCACAAAAACAAACCTACAGGATGATTAGGAAATTTATGGGATAGTGAAACTTTGAGGGTATGTTCTATTAGTAAAAGTAGTTAATTAAAACTTAGGTTTTAAAATAATACTAATCTAAAATATTTTAGGTTTTTTACAAAAAAAAAAACCCCGCTTGTGGAATGCAGGCCAACTGCACCTACTATTAAGAGGGGTTTTACATCCTTTACAGTATTGAGCCAAATAAACTTAATATTTCTCGCACGAGTGGTGTGAATTACGGGTTTGACGTCCCTCGTGGTACCCGAGTCAAACAACACCTTATACTTACAACTACATACGAAACATCAAACACTACAATATCTACAATTCTACTATCAACTTTTCTTAGGATTTCTGACAATCCATAGTGTTATGGGAGTGTTGACCAGCACAGAGCATGGCTGAAGCTGATGTGATCTTTCTCTGCCGAGACAAAAGCGGTGTTTCTGTTCTAGAACCAGCCAGTTCGGTTCTTGGCCAGGAAGTGTTTATGGTGTTGAAGGAAATTAGGTCCTTTCCCACAGCAGTGTTGGATTTCAGGCTGATGCCCATCCAGTTGGGCATAAAAGATTGCTCTGACATTCACGGAACTAGGTAGGGAAATGCATTCAGTTATTGCTGGGTTACGATTTCAAGATTATTGATATGGTATTAGAATTTCTCCATCGTTTGATTGTAATTAGTAATATACATGTAGTTTTATCCTGCGTTTGTCATAAATAATATGTTTAGGAACTACAATTGTATTTATGCAGTTTTATTATATTCATATTTATTGTTATTTTTAAATAATTTTATAAGTGTATTATATGCCTACTTGTGTGCTTATGTTTGGTTTCCCACTGATCAATTTATAATCATTAATTGAATACTTTTGGTATTTAGGTGATGTTGACTGATCAGATTTGTCATCTTTCACCCAAGCGCAGAAAAAAAAACAACTTAATAATATTTACAGCACTTAAAACATTTATAAAAGTATTAAAAAATATCAGAGCTCGTTAATATCTCTGGTTTTAGTAAAGATAGAATCATTGAACTAAAATTGTGTAAAAATAGACATTTTCTATCTTCACGATAAGTCAAAATCAACTGTCTTACAGAATGTCATGAAAATTTATGAAATTTTTCTCCTTATGGAATATAGCATTATTTCTATGTTTTCTAAGACTAGTGCAAAAAACAAATTAAATGTTTTTTGAAATATTTTAGAAGTACCAAACTGGTTAATTACTTTACTGGTTTAAAGATTAGGATTAATAAATTTTCTCTTTTTTTAAACTTTGTGTTATAAAAATTAGTGAGTTTTGCATCTGTTTTAATTGGCACCCTTTTCATGGTTTTAATATTTTTCAGATACAAAAATAATGGTTTATTTTCAAGTTCAAATTCTAAACTACTCAAAATCTCTATTAAAACAATCATTTACATTGTTTTCAAAAACAGCAACACATGCGTATAGTTTCTCACCTTGTAATCAAATCCGTGAGTCAGTTCATGGCCTATTTTAAACCCCATGGCACCAAAGTTTAAATATCTTGGTTTGTACTCAGAGAAGAGAGCACCTTGCATCAACCCTGCAGTGACGGCTGGAAAATGTTTAAACAAATGTTAAAGTCATGGTATTATTTCACACTGTAAATCCTAGTGGACTTGCTGCGCTCGCTCAATTGCAAGTTAAATAATTTATCATAGCCTAAATTTTAGGTAGAATGTTGTTCTTTTAATCAAAGCCGAGTTTAAAGATTGGACGTTCCTAGACCAAGAGTTTTTGCCGCCCCCTCTTCATACTATTGGAAGGGGTTGTCATTAACAATACCACATTCAGCAGTGTGTTAAAAAAGGATGTTACTTTAGGAATCTGCTTTAGAAATTTTGCATTTATTTTCTTCAGCATATTGTTTTAAATCTGCACCACTAGGTTTCGGTTTATGGCTCATTGTAGACACAAACTCTACATTTGAAAACCACAATAATAATTCATTCTTTTAACGAACTCATGCCACACCTTAAAAAAGTTGCACGATAAAATTCAGAGTGGAAGTGCCATCTGTATTCGAACAAAGCTCTGACTTATTCTTTACCGGGAGGGTGATTCCACCACCCCCATGACTGTTATAAACATTAACATTGCACTTGTAACCTGGTTTCACCTAGCCAGTAGTTATAGCCAGAGAAACACACTGTTCGATCAATGACTTTTGATAGACCTGAGTCACATGCTCTACACCTACTGTAACTCATTGCAAAACTAAACAAAATTTCAATCAGCAATAATTATGTTCACCAATAAACTTTCATCTGACAACTGAATGAAGACTTTTGTTAAGGGGAGCAGACCTCAATAAAATTTTTTTAAATGTTATATTTTTATTTTTATTGATTATTGTAGCTTGTTTTGTGCTTTTTAAATTGATATATAACATAAGATATATTTCATTTGCATTAGATAAGAGAAAAATGTTTTTTTGAAACCTTGTAAGCGGGATATTGCTACATATCATATAATATGATATGATTTGCTATTTTGTGTTTTGTAAATAAATCCATTTCTCCAAAAACAGTGTTTTTTTTTACTAAATTAACCTTTTTCTCAATAACCGTTAAAGCTAGGACCTTGAAACATTGCACACACATGTAGGGCATTATTATACATAATCACTCCAGTTGGTTTTTATAAATACCAAACAACATTTTTTAGCTAGCGCGCCCTGGCAATGTGCACCCCCTGTTACTGCGTGGCCATAGGCCATGGCTTAGTGGTAAATCCAGTCCTGCTTATAATCAAACAGTAATAATTAATTTAATATTTCATATGCAATAAAATTTATTTGAATGATTAGTAATGTTTCCTTTGGTCATTGTATATTAATCTGGTAAAAGGCCTCAAGTATTTTATAAAGTATTTTGTCTCAAATAACCATCTCAGACCACAAAACTGATTCCTTTTTAACATTATATAATTTTCCTACATTCTTAAAGGTACCTTTCTTGAATTTAATTAATTAAATGTTTTTGTGTTAAGGCAAAATCAAAGCAATGTCATCAAAGCAAACGTTAGTTAGTTTCATAAAAATTTTACAGTACTGTTAATTCAATTTTGAATTTTTATCTTAATAAATTAAAACTAACGGCTGGGAATACAGTGACAGCCACATTTGTTTGTTTTTAAGTTTCGTACTAGATTGATATTTTGTTAAGAAATACCAACTAGTTGGTATGATATTAAATATTTTGCTTTGTAATAAAATCAGGTGATTGTTTATCATTAAAACATCTGTTTTTTTGTCACCAATTAGCTTAATGTTATCATATGGAAAATAAATAATTTGATAAAAGTATTAATGGTTCACCTACGGACTAAGAGCTTGGATATGCAAATAAATGGGTTCTTGATCAAACACAATCAAATACGTTTCATAAAATATTAGCATAATAAGGTGACATTTTTAGTAGTTTTCCAGTATTATTTCACAAAGTAAATTCTAATGGACACCCTGTGCTCACACAATCGCAAGTTAGCCTGTATTTGAGGTAGATAATGCAATGATCACTCGTGCAGTAAAACTTACTCAAAGTATTTTGGAAATAATCAAAGCCGGCTCTAAGTCTCGCGATGCCCCCACGATCCCTCCAGTCGTTCTTGATTACAGGCATACGCAGTCTGCTTACTTCGAATTTCCACTTGAACTTGGCCAGTTCCAGGTGTTGTTCTAACAATGTTTCCTTATTTAGATCTGCCTGTGGACATAGCATTTACTGTAGTATAGTGGATATAGTTAATGCAAATTAGTTGCGTCTATTAAAAGGGATTTGGCATTTATTACGGTAACGGAATGAAACACACAACTAAACACATTTTTACAAGTCAGTTACATCTAACATTACACAAACGTCCATCATCTCCCCTAGAATTTCTATTTTTCTTTTGGCAACTGATTGATGTGATTATATCATATTCCTTAAAAACGTTAAAACAATTCATGGGTATAAGAAAGAACAAATAATGCTATTATCGGACTTGTCGGTTTTGGGAGAAACTATCCATATTGATTTACTTGGCAAGATAAAGAACATAAACTTTGATATGTGCTTAGTACTACCGAGGATCTATTATAGTACCAGTTTTGGAATCTGCCACCTTGTTAGGCTTGGCAAGCAGTGGGTGTTGGTTAATGTTTATTCTGCTGATGTATACATTAATCATTCGATCATGCAACTGAACCGTTGATGTGAGTTGAGGGAATTTCCAAAATTAAGTTTATATGTTTTAGGGTTTCAATCAACTATTTGGGAAATTTGTCTATTCACAAAGGCGCTGAATAGCTGCCTACATATAAATATATTAGTAGAATATGTTTGCACCTCAGCATCCAGCTCCAGCTCACGCGTTGCTTTGTTCCGTTCGCAGTAAAAACCTTGTGGCTTTGCTTCTTTGGCAGCGGACAAACTTGCTTCTCAGCTTTGGTTCAAAAGAAGCCCCTAGGGTAAAATCGGGCAAGTTAATTTAACCAGGTACTTTTATGGTATTGTAAGTTTTGATTGATTTTGGGGAAAACCAAACAAGCTATAAAGTTGTGTAAAAATATGCAGAGTAATATCCTTTATTAATTTGTTTAGATAAAACCCTAAAAATGTTTCATCTAGTACAAAAAATCTTAAAAAAAAAGACTTCCAGTTGTGGATTTTGTTTCAAATTTGGACCAAATCGGATGTAAAATGCGGCCATTACAGTTTGAACACATATATACAAATAAATATATATTTTTTTAATGTCACCCCAAAACATGATCTGGGGACCATGATTGGTGCTCATTGACCACTCCTGACCTTAAGTCTTACCATAAGAGTTACTACAATAGCTTATATTTTTCCTATGGAAATTTGTTAATAATTCAGGTTTCTAGAGTGTTTAGTGATTATTACTTGGAAGCAACTAACCATAAAGTTGTTACGGAAATCACCTCTAATGTTTAGGAAGCGTTTTGAAGACAGGAAATTGTGATCTTGCTTTAGCATGAGTTTCGAGGATGACTCAGGATTTGCTTGATTATCGGATGTACGATCATTAATTAACTGAAGACTAGACAAATAAAACCATCGTAAAACATATCACTCAAAAAAAAACAAAAAAAAAAACAAGAATAATATTTGCCGAAAGAGATACAGTCCCTCGCCCGTCATGTCTGATAGTTGGGAGCCATCATTTTGTCATTATTTTAATTTATATGGGCTGAGGCCATTTATTTCATTCCTGTCTCTGCATCCCAAGTGGACCTTATATGACTACCCTACTAACTTATCCCATTCAAGGTACAGGTTGCTTACAAAGCCTAAAATAGTTCTAGGAGAGTGTCCTTCACCTCAGTAGTGGTGGGGAATACACTACCGAGATGAGATAGCCTCTTATGGGCTAGAGATTCACGATCGCACAGCCAGTGTTCAGCCGTTTCTTTATGTAGAAGAGAAGCAACATCACTGTTACCTTGGCCATGTTTTTGAGATTATAGTAGACAGGGCAATGTCCTGAGAGGAGGCCTATTATAAGTCTAAAATTCTTTCACCAAGTTTAGCAATTGCTTAGTCTTTGTTCAAGAGAAGGCTAAAAACCTCTTTGCTGTGCCAGCAATTTAAAGAAAAAGAAAACTGACTAAGAAGTTGTTATTTTTAATTCACAAAGCAATAACAGCAGAACTGGTCCAGGAACTTTAATAAAGATATTATAAAAAGGCAATGTGTCAGTGCAACCTGGTGGCCGAGTATTTCCTTCTAAAGATAACTTCATTCTTTGATAAGGTATCAATAGGTATCAATCAGAGCCTTTGAACTCTTTAAGAGTGTTTTATACTATTATTAAAAAATGACATTAAACTATACAATTCATTCACGCTTAAATGGTACATTTACAGGATTAATAATTAAGATAAATACATTTGCAGTTTAAAGTAAAGCATGATTTTTCTACCTTAATTTATAGAATTAAGAATATTATGTATTTATGAGCATACCTTTTTATAAAATTCTCTCAAATTTTTTACATCCAATATTTCTTTTGGATAAGCGATCAATTTCTTTAGCTTTTTCGCCTTTTCAAGTGCTTTTTTTCTGAAAAAAAAAACAGAGTTGTATGAGACAATAGGCTTTTATAGCGTTAAAATTCAAACACCCCTCGTGTCATTATTTTAATGAAAAATAGGTATCATCAGAGGCTTGGATAGGCAAAATACACCTGACAGTGTATGTAATGGCTCTTAATAGAGTTAGACTAATAAAGTTAGAAAAGTTTGTTTTACAATAAAGAGGTTAAAAATCGGACGAGTCTAAATTTAAGTGTATCTAGAAAATCAAAATACTCTCTAGAATAGTTTGTGTTAATCTCATTAATGCCATTTTTTAATGTACTACATTTTTGACTCAATGCTCAATTTTTAGGAAAATGTGAATGTAACTTTTTATGTTGCAATAAGCTTAGAAATTGGGTGGGCTTGTTTAGTTTTTGTAGAAAGTTTGAAATTATATTTTTATTTTGTTGAACTTTAAAAAATATAGCCAAATGCATGGTATGATATAGTAACAATATAAAGTACCGGTAGTATTAAAATCATAATTAAAATATATAGTTCTGTTTTTGAGATCGAAGTTGATCTGGCGCGGAAAATATTACAACTCATGTGGCTCTGAAACCTCTAGTTGATCAAGGCGTCTTAAGTTGGACAAAACCAACTTAAGACACCTTAGAAAAGTATATTATTTATATACGGCTCTACTATATATCTTTAGAAATCTTACTCAAGTTGGTCAAAGTAATATACAATCCCAGTACCTAAATTACAACTTCTGAGTATGCGATTTCAAAGAAAAAGGTCTTAAACTGTTTGGCTTTACTTGGAGTATTGTTTAAAACATAAATATACGTCATGGTATACCTAGAACTGAAATTACTACCATATAGTATTGTATTACCTGTGACTAGCGATTTCGAAAGAATTTTTTTACACTCTTTCCATGGATTGAGCAGTTACTTAGTGTAACGTTTTGAAAATGTAATGAGAGTGCATTTGTATGATTCGCGGGCGTTAGGTGCATCAAAATTAAAAATAAATACGCGCACAGTTATCGAGAACATTGCTACAAACGGAGTAAAGAAAGAGGATACCATGTGGGGTATCGTTTTATAAGATTTCTGGTATGGGAAATCCAATTTTGACAGTTACAGAGTCGTAGCGATTAAGGGTCCTGATTTTGGAGTAAAATTTTGAAAATGAAGTGTGAGATGTCGTTTTATATGTTTTTGGGTACGAGAAATCAGATTTTGACAGTTGAAGAGTCGTAGCGCTTCGGGGTAACAATTTTGGAATTAAAATTTTAAAAATACCATGTAGGATATTGTTGTATATGTTTTTGGGTATGAAAACCCTGATTGTGACAGGAAAAAAGGTCGTAGCGCTTATGGGTTCCGATTTTGGAGCCGAAATTTTGAAAATAAAGTGTGAGATATCTTTTTATATGTTTTTGGGTACGAGAAATCATATTTTGATAGTTAAAGAGTCGTAGCGCTTCGGGGTTACTATTTTATGATATCATTTTGAAAATATCGTGTGGGGTATGGTTTAGTGAATATTTTGGTACCAGAAATCAGATTTTGTTAAAGAAATAATCGTAGAGCGAAAGGGTAACAAATTTGAGAAAACATTTTGAAAATACCTTGTGTGGTATCGTTTAACGTGTTTTTGGATACGCGAAACCCGATTTTGTTAGGGAAAGGGTCGTAGCCCTTTGGGGTCACGATTTTGGAATCAAAATTTTGAAAATACCATGTAGGATATTAATGTATATATGTTTTTGGATCTGAAAAACCTGACTGTGACAGGAAATAGGTCGTAGCGCTTCGGGGTATTGATTTTTGAGTCCAAAGTTTGAAAATACCGAGTGGGATATCGTTTTTTATGTTTTTGGGTACGACAAACTATATATTAGCAATTAAAAAGTCGTAGTACTTTGGGGGCACTATTTTAGGTAAACATTTTGAAATTGTTGTTTTGGGTATGGTTTAATATGTATTTAGATACGAGAAATCAGATTTTTATAAAGACATTTTCGTAGCACGAAAGGGTCACAACTTTGATCCAACATTTGAAAATACCTTGTAGGGTATCGTTTTTTATGTTTTTGTGTATGGAAAGAATGATTTTGACAGTTAAAAGGGCATAATGCTTAATGATTCCTATTGCATTATAGTTTTATATGTTTTGGTTAGGAAAACGATTGTTTTATATAGAAAGGATCTTATGTAAGGAGGCGGCGGTGCAGTGGTATTGTTTATTAAACCGAAGCACAATTATTTAAATTACAAAATTATTCAACACCTAACTTTTTTTCTACAATTATGATTATTTGCTACACGTGTGCTACCGGTCCAACATCCCTACCCAGACTGCCCTTTGTCTTTAGCAAGCAAGGCTTGGATTCACACGTCACCTAGAAATTCAGCACATTCCAATGAAGTCTACACTCATAGTCACAGCTAATAAAGTTAATGTAATCTCATAGTTATAAACTGTAATCTCATTTATAACTGTAGACCTGCTACATCACACGTAGCTATTCGGGGTCACGATTTCGAAAATAACTTGTGTGCTATCGTTTTATATGTATTTTGTACAAGATACGCGATTTTTATACAATGGGTATTACCAAAAAGTAACAAATTTGGGCCAACAGTTGGAAATTACAGTATTGGTATAATTTATTAAAAATTTTAAGATATGTGTAGTTTTTAATGTTGCTATTAAAACAAATTTTATTTCAAATAAAATGTTCAAACAAACCAGTGGTGTTATTTTCATACTTGACATAAAATCTATTAAAGATACAAACGTTTGTGAAACAGTAATAGTGTGGCACGGCCCTTTCTCATTCACCACTACGGTGTCCAAGCAATGGTGCGTCTCCCTTTTTGTAAGCTTTTTGTAATAATGATGGCACAATAATTGTAATTTTAATTTGGGCGAAATTTTATAACAAGCTTTTCTATTATGAGTTTTGCATGGGCTTAAAAATTAAATGACTAACGTGATAAAGAAATGTTGATTGTTTCATTAGTTTCTAAACAATTTGTATATACCTTTAAAAACGGATGTTTCGTAAGATTACAAATCTTTTGCAATTAAAATTAATATATATGATTCACCTACAATAAGATGATAAGCCTAGTCGCAAGTGGATGTAATTCGTGCGTAGTCAGGCTACTTTTGGAATCTTTAAGTGTTAGAATTTTCTTTTATCCTTTGCTCCCGCCCAGATTGCTCGAGCAACTTGCGATAACGAACTACGTCTGGACTGCCTAGTTGCTTCCATTGTAATAAAAAAACTTACAAATTATATAATAAATAAATAATTATATTATTAAGAAAAACCTAACTTTAATTTGTATCCCCACAATTGTAATAGATTAGATGGTCACTTATAAATATTGATGTCACTTTCTTCTACACAAAGTTTAAATAATATATGATTTATTAACAATATTATGTTTTCAACAATAAAATGTAATAATTATATCACACCAAAAAAGTATAACTTCTAATCTTAATAGTTACTTTTACTTTTCAAGATGTCAACAAATCACTATATTTTATAGTTAATACTATTCTAAAACACGTTTAAAGTAAATCAATAATATCAAATAAGATCAAGTTCATAAAAATGTTGAAAATTTTGACAAAATGTATTATCTGTGCTACCGCTCTTGAATTATATTTCAATACAAATAATTTCTTTAGTAAATTGTAAGCTACTAATTAATTGCTGTTAATTGTACAATTAACAGCAAGACGAATCAAGTCTTTAATATTTTTTCAAATAATAATATTTTATTATTTGTGCTGTTAGAGATTCATTTAATGTCTCTTTAATAGTTGTTTCTCAATATTAGTTGAGATAATGTAAGCATATTAATAAATTTTATAGCCAGTTAATGCACAATATTTGCAACATGGTTCCATCTACATTCGAAATAAGGTAGATACAAAGTAATGCAAGCTTAATAATGACACAACAATTGTAATTTTAAATTGTGTGAATTATTGTAAAACGCTTTTTTTTAGTAGGCTTTCTGCATAGGTTTTTCAATTTAAACGACTAATGTGGTAAACAAATTTGGATTTTTTCATTAGATTTAAACAATATGTTTAAACCTTTAAAAAGGATATTTCATAACATTTCACAAATGTTGCTTAAGTCACATAATATTATATGTTTAGTCTACAATAAGATGCATATTGGATTTATTTATTATTAGAAAAATTGCTTCATGGAGTCTATAGAATTGAGTAAACAAAAATAAGCATTTTAATACAGAATAGGGCAAACATGTTCTTCAAAACATACATCCACAAATGTGTACTATTTTTTGTCAGTTTAGGGGGAGGGTCGTGCTGGAGGATAGGTAGACATCGTAAATAAATCTATTGTTACTGGCACTCCTAAAGACACCATTTAAACCGTCGGCCTTGGCAAACTGTCTACAATATCGGTTTGCATTATTTCCTAACTTTACATTAGGAACTAATTTGATATACTGTATTTTTAACTTATATTCAAATATGTTCATTTTATTTTGATGTTATTAGTTTTAAAAAGTTTGTAATACTTGAGTACATAGGCTACATCTAGTCAGTAGTCAAATATTTTGAATATAAATAAAAATTACATAACATTTTAATTGTAGAGTGTGCCAAGGATCTTAGGTTAGTTTACAAACCCCTAATCTATCAAAACCTACATAAGTAGATTTAATTTCTTAAACAAATTTATTTGAACAGGACGTACCCTCTAATAATTTTTTTCTTATTGTTTTCTTAATAATACAATAATTAGTCCAGGATCTGAAGAGGGTTGAGCATGCATGGAAAACCTGACGCAATTTTATTTCTGATTATTGTTATAGACACTATAGCGATCATGAAAAGTCATATCGTAGCCCCCAGCATGGTCGACACCCACAGGGGAAGGGGGAATATGGCGGGGGCGCCGTTTATTAAAACGCTTATAACTTGAGAACCGTTCAAGATAGAACATTGCAAAAAGCGACAATATACTCAGTATAATAATATGAGCTTCAAAAAAGGTTATTAATTTTATAGTCGTATAGTTGTTGGTTTATGAGTAAATAGCATTTGTATAGGTAAATGAACAAAAATTGTGATTCAAATAAGTAAAACCAATAGTTTTGCACAAAGAAAATCATTAAATAGGTCAAATATAAACATTTAAGTTATTAAAAGTGCTTCAATAAATTTAAGAAAGCATGTTGAACAGTTAATGCTACTGTAGAGATGTTTTATGCATTATTATATATACAAGTGCCCCGCGCGCGCCATTGGCGACAAAACCCCCCACATTTTTTTACCTTGTTCTAGTTTTTTTCTAATTTTTAGTTAGTTTTTAGATGGCATTTGTGTTTTTCACCGTGAAACAAGGGGTTTTCAGCAAAACTGATAAGGACTAACTTTAAAGTAGAGAAATAAAACTGTAATATGTGACCGAAATGGGAGTTCTATCATGAATAGCTTCTGAGATACAGCTGTTTTAATTTTGGGTACAAATTAAAGAAATAAATTATATGGAATGTAAAAAAACCAAAAGTAATTGAAAAATTTAAGTTGTTAGAAAAGGGTACAGTTACAATAACATCACATTACATTAAATAAAAGAGTTTATATTACAACTTAAAGAAATAAATTATATGGAATGTAAAAAAAACAAAAGTAATTGAAAAATTTAAGTTGTTAGAAAAGGGTACAGTTACAATAACATCACATTACATAAATAAAAGAGTTTATATTTAGAAAAATAAAAAAAGTTATATAACTTCTTTTACAGTAAAATATTACAGTTGTTATTTTTACTTTTTCATTTAACAATACTTTACTTTTAGTGATATCGAATAGTGAGTATCAAGTCAGACGTATTAACAATTTTCTTGAAAAGTTAATTTGGGTGATGTAAACTTTTCAGATAGCCTAATAACTCATGGATTAACAAATCCTAGATGTGAATATCCCTTTGATTTGCTAGCACTACTTTTGAGTTAATGTTTGTTGGTGAAGGGGTTTCCTTTGTTTCCTTTGCTGTTTTTCAGGCATTGTTGAAGACATTGTCATTACAGGGCTTCTCCTGATTGGCTCGTACAAAGCTTTTATTTTGTCAACAATTCTTTGCCTCTTAAAATTTTTTAACAGAGTTTTCCCATTTTATTATAAGTTAAATAGGAATTTCGATGTTTCTTCTATGATAATAACTCCACTCACTATGTTTCTCAACTCTAAAGGGTTGTCTTGTTCATTTATAAATTTAATAATAAGTTGCACGTCATTTTCATCTCTTTCTACCCTTGTATTCTCCATTCTTTATTTCGCAATGTCACATGACGTAATAGCTGCAGTTCGACCTTACTCATTTTTATCCTCCATTTTTCTTGGAGTTTTTGTGTATTTGTACCACAAATTTGGATCAAAGCACCTCATTGAACTACAGTAAACTCTAGGTTTCTCATCCAGTTACAGTTGGTGAATCGTGTGACAATGTGCCGGAAATAGAACGACTTCATTTCTCTCGAAATTGAAACACTAACTGGGTGATGATGATCCAGAGTAGAATTAGACCAAAAAATACTCAAACTGGAGAATAAAAAAAAAATCTGATTGTTGGAAGTTGTTTACCCTTTGCTCTAAATGTGGTAAAAAGTCTCCACTGATGTAGCGTCGTGTTTTGGAGGGGGGAGGGGGGTGGAGAAGGAGTAAAAAATATGTGTTTTTAGGTTGTTTTGTAAATATTTTATAAACCCTTCACTTTAGAGCTTAGTTTAGAGCTTAGTTTTAAGTAAATTAAATTCTCTACAAAAATAGTTCTATACTTTTTTTATGCTGCGAATAGTTTTGGAGATATGGAGGGGTAAACGTAAGGTATCTCTCTAGGTTTGGTTGAAAACGTGTTTAAATTGACAATTTCTTGGCGATTTACCGCATTACTTTAGGGGGTAATGTTTTGAAAATACGCCCTAAAAAACTTAAAAAACACACATTTTTTACTCCTTCTCCCCTCTCACCCCCTAACCCGACGCTATATCGGAGGAGACTTTTTACCACATTTAGAGCAAAAGGTAATGAACAACTTCAAACAATCAGACCTTGGTTTTTTTTTGTATTCTTTAGTTTGGGTCTAATTTGACTGTACTAGAGAGTGTTGGCGTGGTTCCCCTTTTCAATGTTGACTGGTTTCTTTGAATATATACCCTTTATATATTCAATGCTGGTTTCAACCATCTGAGGAGGAAAGGGCAGTGAATTAGACAAAGAACTTATCTCAATCCCAGGCCCTTCAAAGAGGTGCCGGATATAATATTTTATTATGTTCTATAACATTTTAAATTTTGCTAAATATAATTTTTTTAATGTAATGTAATTGATGTTATTGTATGTAACTTTACCCTAGTACTAACAACTTAAAATTTTCAACTACTTTAGTTTTTTTTTTTACATTCCTTAATATTATTTATTTCTTGGAATTGTACCCAAAATTCAAACAGCTGTATCTCAGAAGCTATTCATGTAAGAAATCCCATTTTGGTCACATATTAAAGTTATATTTCTCTACTTTAAAGTTAGTCCTTATCAGTTTTGCTGAAAACCCCTTATTTAACGGTTAAAAAACACAAATGCTATCTAAAAACTAACAATTTTAGAAATTTTTTAAAAATTTGCTTGAAATTTTAATGGCTGCAACTCGAAAAGTATTATCCTCAGGAAGATGATTTCCATTTTAAACTGTGGTAAATTTACTGTTTTTTAAAAAAGTACTGAATGATTTTTTTTGTCAAACCAGTCCGTCATACTAAACATTAGAAAAAACTAGAGCAAGGTATAAAATGTGGGGTTTTTCGTCGCCAGTGGTGCGCGCGGAGCACTTGTATAAATATATTAGTGCTACGTATAAAACACCTCTACAGTAGCATTAACTGTTCAACATGCTTTCTTAAATTTATTGAAGCACTTTTAAAAACTTAAATGTTTATATTTGACCTATTTAATGATTTTCTTTGTACAAAATTATTGGTTTTACTTATTTGAATCACCGTTTTTGTTCATTTACCAATAAAAATGCTATTTAATCATAAACCAACAACTATACGACTATAAACGTAATAACCTTTTTTAAAGCTCATATTTTATGGCGTATAGGCTAATGTCGCTTTTTTCAATGTTTTATCTTGAACGGTTCTCAAGTTATAAGCGTTTTAATAAAAGGCACCTCCACCATATTCTCCCTCCTTCTGGCGATGTCGACCACGCTGGGGGGTGACGACATTTCTTTTCATGATCACTATAGTGCCTATAACAATAATCAGAAATAAAATGGCATCAGACTTTCCATGCATACTCAACCCCCCCCCCCCTTCAGATCCCGGTCTAAATTTATTTATTTTATAATTTGTATTTAGGTTTTTGTTATCACACTAGAAGCGACTAGGCAGTCTAGACGTAGCACGTAATAGCAAGTTCCCTGAGCAATCCCTACAGGAGAAAAGAATGAAAATGCTTACACTTAAAGCTACCAAGTAGCGTAACTACGCGCTAATTATAGCCACTTGTTACTTGATCAAAACAAGACGGTAATATTCGCTGAAGTACTTTAGTTTTTAGTAAAATTTTCTGCCAATCCTAACGTAACACTTTCACTTAATTTTATCGACGCGTTTCGGAGTTCCTCCATTATCAAGACCATGGCCGTATCCAGAATGATATTTCGGGTAGGGGGGGGGGGGGGGG